>CAXIVR010000002.1:182596479-182883979 GCA_964035755.1 Teleogryllus oceanicus | reverse complement strand
CCAGACCATATATAAAAATTCCCAAAATACCGTCTTCAGTAGTTCGCTTTGAACGGGGCGCGAGAACCACATCACTGTCTGACGGCAGCCGCGGCCGCGTCGAGCGAAACGCTTGTCCACGAATAAGAAATTCGAAAGATAAGCTTGGGAACGAGATCTTGTGATTGGCCGGTATCCGAAAAACGAGGGAAGCCAACGGCAAGAAATTTTTTCCTTTGAAAGTTGAAGACTCTCAGAAAATCTCGGAGGAGGACGGATCGGTAGTCGCTAGCAGTGAACTTCACGCGAGATTGTTTCAGCCGAATACGGGAAGAGAACGAACATTGTACTCGTTTTTTGTTGATAACTCACAACGGAAAAGAAACATGTGTCAGTGAGAGCGAAGTATGTGAATTCAGTGGGGGCTGAATCGGACTCTTTTCCGGCGTACGCCGAACAATTTCTTGCATCGCCGCTACGTCACATCACCGAAGCAAGGAGCCAAGGCGATAACCATTCCTGAAACACCGCCAGAGAAGCATATGTGTTGGGGAAGGAAGACGGGCGCAGAGGCGAGGCCGAGGCACTCCCCGGCCGAGAAAATTGGTCCGGAAACGCAGCGGAAGGAGGGGGGGGGGCCCGACGCGTCGCCAGCACGAGCCGTCGCGGCAAGCGCAGAGAGAGCCCCGGAGGTCGCGTAGAGCGCGATCGCCCCGACCCCAAACGCCGAGGCGCCAAGGCGCCGCTCGCAGCAATCGACTAGGCCAGTTCACGTAAAACCCCACTGGAGAAGCGTGAGTACCCGTGCGACAGACGGTTGCAGAAACGACAGAAATGTAATTGAAAGATGCTAAACCACACTGTTTGTTTCTTAAAGGCTTTCAAGTATTAGGTATCTCAAGCCACATTTGTGAACGTTGATGTGTGGAACTCCTGAATGAAAGCCATGTTAAGAACAGAAATGATTAATTCACTTTAAACAACTCACCCAATTAATTAAGTGTTAAAAAAGGGGTGTTGTAAATAGTTTGATTAATTTTGCTCTGTGTCGAGTTTTGTTTAAGAAGTAGAGATTGAAGTGTATTATGGATTAAGAACCATTTGTCAGGAATGAAAGCAATTCAGAGTAGGAAGGTTCAACTTTGTATTCTTTGGATCCTTAAGACCAAGGCATGCCTGCACCAAATGGTGTATAAAGTACAATTCATTAAATGAATCGTTCGAAATACCTATTATTGTGAAGAGAGGTAGCAATAATGGCTCCGAATATTCATTTCCGAGCACGAAGGTCGCGTTCTGTGCGTGATTGTTTGTCAAGGGCTATTTTTGTTGAATTTGTGTGTTTTTTTTGTTTTTGTCATTCATTGAGTGTAGAATATACAGCCTTGTATGCCAGAGCCACAAGTGTTTTGCTTTGAGTATAAACCTGCCCGTATTCCCCACCCAGGTGCATTTTCAGACATAAGCCTCATAGGCAAGCGATTCGAAACAACTCGAGAGGTCTGACGTCGGGACGGCAGTGGACTGTCGAACGACGCCGGTAACGCCCATGCGATATCGCACATCCTTAGGGCTAACGACTCCTTATCGCAACAGAGTTGTATTATGCGCGGCGCGTCGGAGGGAAGGTCACGACGTGTGTTCCGTCGCATAATTTGGCGCCCAACGTGGGGAGGCTCGACAATTGGCCCACAAGGGACCATAATTTAGGTGCCTTATGTGGAGCAGGATATACGTGCCATTTTAGCACCCACGCGGGTATCATTGGATAGGTCATTTTACACGCGTTTCGTCAGTCATTCGGCGTACATGCGAAGCGCAATTTTGTTTAAAGGGAATTGATTTTCTTAATGTTTCAGGACTTTTATTTTTCCAAATTAAAATAATTATGCTTATTCATCTAAAATTATTCCTACTTTTGGGTTAAATGATTACAAGGTTTGCCATTTCAATTAACAGCAATTGGGTGGAATACAGAAAGGTTATGACTCATTGTGGCAATAGTGAAATAATGTAGTACAGCATTGTGGTGAATTTCTTTCAGCAGTGATTTATTTTGTCTGTTCAGTGCAGTGTTGTGTTGTGATTTCGTTTTGCTTAAAGTGCGCCGTGCATTCATAGTGTTTTTGCAAGGTAGCATTGTGATTCCCTCAGTGATATTTCTTTCTCTGCATTGTGGAGGTGTTAGGGTACTTAGTGAACAACTTAATTTATTGTGTAAATATTTCTTTGTAAACGGGTACTCAACTTCTCACGATGGCGGATAGATTTATGGAATCTAGGGGGCTAGTGGGAGAAAATCCTGTAAGCAGTGATTCAGATCAGGATTCGGAAGGACGGGACCGCGGAGTAGGGGCGTCGCCGCAGGAAGAGGGAACGCCGATTGAATCGGATCGCGGAACCGAGAATCCAGAAACATCACTGGACGTGGAGGGGGTGGAATCACCACTAGTCAGTCCGAATGACCCCATGATAAACCTGAGGGCATTATTGGGTAATTTCCATACAACCCTTACAAATAAAATGGAGAATATTCAACAACAGAACCACGCCATTCAGCAAGAAATAAAACAAGAAATTCAACAAGTACAAGAAAATTAAAAAAAAACAAGAAATTCAACAAGTACAAGAAAATATTCAGCAAGAAATAAAACAAGAAATTCAACAAGTACAAGAAAATATTCAGCAACAAAACCAGGCGTTAGCTGCGGAGCTGAAAGAACAACAAGTTTTAGCTGCGGAGTTGACGACCAAAATAAATACCGTCAACGACAAAGTCGAAGCTATTCAGCGCGCGCAGGAAACCTGGGCCGCCGAATGGAAGAACGAAGTTGATAAGAAGTTGGAAGCACAAACGGAGAAGTTGGAAGAACAGGCGGAGAAAATAGAAACTGTACAAAATAAGTGTGAAGAAAAGAACACTAGAATAGATGCAGTAACCGACTTCGAAGCCCGCACGAAACAACATGAAGACAAAGTCGTACAAGAATTGAAAGTAATTTCAGATCGGGTGGAAGAAGGCGCGCAAGAACGTTTAGAAGTGCAAGCGAAACTAAACGACTTACAAGCAACGGTGAATACCATGTCTGTCGCCGTAGGTTCAACGCACCCTTTAAACTTAAATGTGCCGCCTACTTTGAAGTTTTCGGGATCTCCCGAAGAACATCCGTATTCTTTCTTGATGACACTAGACAGTTTTACGGCTCTTAGTCGCCTGCCGGAGCAATATAAAACTCACTTGTTACATCATATTTTACAAAAAAACGCGAGAACTTGGTTAGAAACTCTTGAACCGTTTCCTCAAACAATCCGAGAATTTAAAATAAAATTTTTAAATAGATATTGGAGCGAGGAAATTCAACTCAACCACAAGATGACAGTCATGAACGCGTACTACAAGCCGACGCTTGGCAGCATGCGCGATTATGCTGCGGGGAAAATCGCCGCGCTCAAGTTATGTTCGCCACCTATGGAAGACAAAGAAATTATTTGTTTGTTGACCAGACATTTTCCATATGGCATACAAAACTTAATAAGAAGTATTGCTCCACGTGACATCGAGGCATTCCAGCGATTGTTAAGTAATTACGATATTATCTGCCGTAATATCGTAAAGGGAGGTAAAGCTAGCACGACGACCAACGCTATCATTACGCGCGTGGGAGGTCCACAGGCGAAATCAACCAAACAGAGTGACCAACCAAGCAATAAAAAGAACGATCGAGGTGCGGAAGAAAATAACTTTCGAAATGAAACGAAAGATCGGACTTCAAAACAAGGAGGGGAGAAAGCTAATAGAAGCTATCCACAAAACAAACGCAAGAATAAGGAGGAAGAAAATAATGAAGAATTAGGTGACAAACACCAACATCAGACATCAACATCCGGAAACTGCCACGGTTCGATGTGAGCGGGGACCCCATGTCGAACAACGTTCAAGCAGAATACAACGTGGTTCCTGTAATTTCTGTAGGTGATCCACCAATGGGTGTCGTGTGGAATATGGCCACGACGAACGAGTATCCGTACCGCTGCCCAGTAATTGAAGTACGCTGTGGTAACGTGACGATGAAGGCGTTAGTGGACACCGGCTCCATGGCAACCATCATGGATGAAGACACTTACAATGTGCTAAGGAACTCGAAGATTGAAATACCTCAATTGCCAGTCAAGAGTACGCGAATTACGAGTGCAGTTGGAAACAAGTCAAGCCCAATAAGAAAGCAAATATATGCACCGTTGGAAATAGGAGGCAAGGTCTATGACACGCCATGTCTCGTCGTAAGAGGACTTACGTACGCACTAGTTTTAGGCATCGATTTTCTCGTTGAAAATGATGTAATTGTAGATTCAAGAGCCGCAATGATTCTGATAGGTCGTGGAAATGCAAAATTAACACACGATGAAATCAAATGAAAAAGGAAATTGAAACTAATGATGAAATAGATTTATGTTCATCTGTGACAAATGACTTGAATAAATGATTGAAGAAAAGTTAATTTAGCTTCCTCCTAGACGACGAACAAAGGCCAAGTTATCGAGATTACTCATCAGCGCCAAGAAGGTGTTCGAAAACAATCGAGAGCCAGTAAAAAATTACGTGTTCCGTATCCAACTCACGGACGAGACGCCGTTTAAAGGACGCAGCTACCCTATACCAGTGGCGTACCAAGAAGAAATTTCAAGACAAATTGAAGAAATGTTAGAAGGCATAATAAAAGGGCAACGACAGCTTACGTAAATCAATTGTAATTGTAGAAAAGCAGAACGGCACTTTGCGCTTATGCTTAGACGCGCGTCACTTGAACTCACTGACAGTTCCGTTCAGAGATGTACCGCCTAAAATTGACGAGATATTGTTACAATTCGCCAATAAAGGATACTTCCCATCAACTGACTTCAGCAATGCATACTATCAAATGAGGTTACATCCAAGAGATCGAAGAAACGGATTCGTCTACAGGGGGCGAAGCTATGTTTTTCAACGTGTCCCATTCGGATTGCGCAACAGTGGTGCCGCGCTGGTTCAATGTTTGGACGAAATCAGGAACAATGCTGGGTTACGAGACACTACCATAAGTCCCACTTTTGTACATATAAGTCCCACCCGTACATATAAGTCCCACTTTTGGTATTCACTGTTCACTTCGTATAATCAATTTCTGAGTTCTATCTTTTGAATACTAACAACGACAAATCGCTACGTCCGAACTCGCGTAAATTTTCTATGTTCAAATAAACTGCTATATATCTAGCATCCTGATCCGGTCGCTATGGTGTCAAGAGCTGGAATGAATCTTCTTGTATCCTTCTGCAACATGTCAACTTTCTTTTATCCTTTACTTTCTTGTTTAAAACAAAATTATGCAATCTACCTCGCGCCGTCATCTACGTCATTATTTTATACCAATTACTCACGGATGCTACTTATGTCCGCTTTGGAACTAATAGACATTGTTTATATCTTGCACTCCGGTAACATGACAACCAGTCTCTTTTTGCTAATAAAGTGTTATTTTGAATGAAATCGCTGAATTTCATATTGGTGAAAATCTGGTATGTCACAATATAGAAGTAATTTTTTAAAATGTATTATATGCAGTATTATAACTTTAAAAATATATATTAATCACATCGTTAAAGAACTATTTTTTTTTATATAAACAATAGTTTGTAAATTTTATAGATCTTTATATTCTTGATTTTTTATATATAGTTAACATTATTATCGATAATGTTTCCTTTTTGTAAGAAAAAAGGAAAAATTAGGTAGTAATGTTGGTTTTATTTATTTTGTTGAAAAATATGTAATTAATTTTGTTATGTTTAATTTTATGATTATAATCATTACTATTATATGAGGAGGCGTTGGATGTTTGGCTGGCTGTTCACATCTCTGAAGTGTTTGGGGGACTCGCCCCAAGATGTTTTGAACCGAAAAATATTTGGGATTTTGTTGGCTAATGCACACGTTCTTGGAATTTTAAGGTGTATGATTTATTTAAGATGTAATTATATTTGACCCAACGACTGAATTGTGATAAATAAAGTTAGAATTGATGTTGGAGGAGGCGGTGGGAGATTTGGCTGGCTGTTCATGTCTCTGAAGTGTTTGGGGGGGCTCGCACAGTCACATATAATTTGGATTATAAAACAAACGGACCCTGTGATCTGTAGGTGCGACGAAAATACTATCTAGCTGTGTAATAAGTAAATACTACCATTCCCAAAACCCTTACGATCGTTTTGCGTCGGTCTTTGCTATCATAAACACGCCAGGCTCAAAAAAACGTGGAATGGCGGAACCTTCACGGTCGTGTGAGTCGGCTTAAAGGGTTAAAATACCTCTAATGCCTCAAAATGAATACGTAACCTAAATATTTCATTTTCCATTGAAGGAAATAGGATACAAAATCCCAGCTAGTATACTCGTGACACTTGCGTGACAGCCTCGCACCAGGCCACAGACGCCATTACAGCTGTCCTTCGCTCCCCTAATGCAAAATGTACCCTAAATTTTCTCACCCGACTCGTAAAGTAGAGCTGACGGCCAAGACGCTTACATGCCTCAGTGTAATGCCTCAAAATGAGAAGTAACCTAATATTTCATTTCCATTGAAGGAAAAATGGCATAGCAAATCCCAGCTTAATAACCTCGTGACACTTTGTGCGTGACGCGAGCCTCGCACGCACCAGACGCCATACAGCTGTCCTCCTCTAAGCTGTCTTCCTCGTAGGTGGTGCGTCCAACTGCCCTCGAGTAACAGGCGCTTGAATTCGCCGCCACTGCGCCAATAGTTGAGGTCACTGAAGTCACTGCAAGATGGCGTCCCCCCTTCACCTCCATGGCTGGGCACCGATAATTGAGGAGCAACAATCAAAACGCGTACTGTCCACTGGTAGAAAAAATTGAGATTGATATGAAATTGTGTAGTTTTAATAAGCTCTACATGCTCCTGCATTCAGTTTTCTTCAAAATACCTTTTATTTGATGTGTTAAAACGCGTGTTGAAGAAATGTGAAAGCAGAAACCTGTAGAACGTTTTAAAAACTACACGATTTCATATCAAACTCAATTTTTCCTACCAGTGGACAGTATCGTTTTGATTGTTCCTCCTCAATTGTTCATTCACTCTGAGAACGCAAGAAAGCTGTTCAATCAATTATGACATACACAAACAGCATTGCTATTGCGTCTCGGGGTGAAGGAACATTGCTCGATTTGATAAGTAAGCATTAGTAAATTAGCAAATTTGTGAAGTGCCTATATTGTAATATAAAAATATTACAAAAGTCAGAAAAAAAATACTCAATTTGATCGCTTTTTTTTATTTCTGAGTTAATTTTTCCTTTTGAACAAATAGATTTATTTCTTTTGTAAATAGTACATAATTTACATGTTTCTGGAGTGTTTATGTTTCAGCAATGAAAATTTTTGCGTAGAAATACGTTTTCAAAACAACTTTTAGTTCCTATTGCGGCTGTCATTCGGAACATCCAAGTAGTTTATTAGACAAAATATTCTTAAAATTGTATTAAGAGTTTCGACGTTTCCTCGCTGGACACCTATATATGAGGTTATGACACGACATAAAATTGGCGGCCCAACAATGGTCAGATCACTAGAGTAGCAAATTAGCCTGATCTCTACAGTTGAATAAATTTAAACACATTGAAATTACATTTGAGATCATTTATTTAATTGTTTAATACGTTTGTTAACCCAGCTTTAAGGTTATCTAACGATGGTTTTACAAAAATCCGTAATTTTTTGAGTCAATGAAAACTAAAATGACGTATTCTTAAAAACGTTCTAATCAATTTTTTCCAGAACTGCCGCAATTTTTCTCGGAGTTATTTCATGTTCATTTCTTTTAAACAAGTAGTTTTCGCGAGTTTTACCTGAAACAAAGGCAATTTATATTTTATTCTCATATACGATCCAATTTTTTTCTTTATTTTTTCCTGAGATGTAGCAAAATACTCTTAAAACAGGAGTAGGTCTCATTTTCGTTGAATTCTTAATTTTCGAAAATTACAATACTTGCAAATAATGCGAGAAGTATATGCTGTTGTACCACTACTAGTTATTGATTGAATAAGCCATTAAATTCGTGGCTGGTAAACCGGTCATTTTAGGGTCGTACTTCGCTATGTCATTTGTTTTAAAGACAAAGTCCGATTCTGAGTATTTTCCGCGTGGGTTGTTTCTCCAACAAATGCATTACCCGTACGATGTACGATCCACACGACTAAAAAATACATTTCTTTCCATGATTTACCCTTCGCTGGTTCTCCTAAGTATAGCCAATTATCATTCAGGGCAGTAAGAGAGGGAATGGAAACAGAAAGAGGAGTAGATGGAACTATTAGAATGTTTCACGCAATGTGTAGTAGAGGCACACACATTCACTAGATCTTATCCTTACGAAAATCGTTACAACCTGGAGTAGATTATTCGTTGAACTGACACCTAACTCCATTAAACCGAACTTACTGATAATTGAAATTAGGAGACTTAACATTTTAAAAGAATATAAAATAATAAAATATCATCTCATCATTATTATTATTATTATTATTATTATTATTATTATTATTACTAATCGTTTTAGAACACACGTTATCAGGAAGGACACTAACGTAATTAACACGCCAAATTACACGGCACCATATTTGAAAAAGCCTTCAGAAACGAACAGATATCACAAATTACTTCAGAAACTAACAGATATCACTTGTGAAGAAATAAGTGAGATATGAATACCGTGCAAAAGCCAGTAATTGTTTGCGTGCATGTCGTAATTCACTTGCCACCAGACCAGTAAATGTGCGACAACTGTCAAAATATCAAACATATGAATGCTGCCAGATACGTGATACACCTTAGTAAGGTAAACGGTTTAACCAATTACTCTGTACCAATTACAAATCTTTTTTCGCATTTTTACGTAGCTAAATTTTAGAATTTCCTTTAATATGCTTATGCATTTCATGTTTTATTTACTTCTTACTAATCACTAATAAATAAAATCAAATGAATAGAGAACTGTTTACTCTCATGTATCTAAATGGTCATTTTATTTAGTGCATGAATGACTGAGTTTCAGAAATGATTCTGAATCATAGTATGGAGTTGAGTTGACGGACATATGGAGCGCAGGTTTTTCTTTTGTTTCCTATGCCTATGAATTGATGTAGATACTGAAAGTGCAGGATTCGTATGATCGAAACCAAACTTTTTCTATATTAAAATTTTACAGCTAGGAATATCGTTTTTTAGGATATTAAGACTGCACTGTAATTTTATCTGAAGGGCTTCTAGAAACACGTGCGCAAAAAATGGGAATTTCAACCCCGGTTGAATATCCAAGTAGTTTATTAGACCCTTCCCGCGCTATCTATATAAAAAAAAATAGTTGTTTAAAATGTGTTGTTTGGTTTCAAAGAAAGTCGATACGAGTCGTCACAGTTTTTTTTCAGGATATTCTATATCGCAGAAGTGGATAGAAGAGTGACTGACGTAAAACGTCAAACGATCGAATCCTCTGATACGAACTTTGCATAAATACCTGCATTTTCTACGTTTCTTCATACACCGTTGAGAGTTTAAGCAGGTAAGTAAGCACACTTTAGAAAACGTTTATATTTTTTCAAAATTTTAGAAGGATTTTACGACTTGAAACAAAAGTCAAATCTAACATAATGCATTTTTCACACATTTTACTCCCGTAAAATTTAGTACGTATATACAAAATATACGCAGTGTAGGGAAAGTTATGCAATGCTGTTTTAAATTTAATTTGATATACAAGTTTTGAGGTCCCCTATTACCGCGAAAGTGTAATTTTTGCAAACAGCCCGTCAGTCTGTAAACACCAGCCTCTAAAAGACATGAAATTTCGAAGAATTACATTTTACATTTCGAAGAATTACATAATTACATTTCAAATAAATAAATTTTGCCAAAATCAATATTCCCGATCAATATACTCCGACTCTAAACACTTCGATTTAAAAAAATATTCTTTAAATTTTGGGGGAGTACGAAAGTTTGGGAGAAAAAAAGTTAACCCGAAAATAATAAAGCATCCAATTTACACAATTCGACTGCTTTTTTATTTCTCAGGTTATTTTTATCTGAACCAATATATTCATTTCTTTTGTAAATAACAAAAAAAAATGTTTCTGGGGGGTTTGTGTGCTTCTGCAATGCACGTTTTTGTCTAGAAAGCATTTTTTCAAACCAACTTTCGACTGCTTATTGCGGCTCAGCCATTCAGAATATCCAAATAGTATATTAGACAAAATATTCTTAGAATTGTATTAAGAGTTAATTTTCGAATCCTCAACATTTCCTCCCGGAACATCCTGTATATAGGGACTAGATTTATTTCCCTTTTTCGTTATCGGGGCCCGTCATTAGAGTTCTGTGGAAAATTGGCCGTTTACCCCCTCAGCATTACAATACTTTCTCTAAATAGGAACTCAGTTTTCGACAACGGGTATTGTTACTTCAGGGGTTCCACAGGGAAGTGTTTTAGGGCCATTACTTTTCTTAACGTGCGTGAATGATCTCCATGTTAACATACAATCAAAGGTGCGTTTATTTGCAGACGATGGTGTTGTATACCGAAAAATTGAAGGTAGCGCTGACGAACAAATATTACAGCAGGATTTATAACATTAACGTGATTTGGCTGAAAAAAATTACATGGGATTTAACGGATCGAAAAGCAAAACAATAACGTGCGCGCGGGGACGAAATTATAAGGAACCAGACTATCGTTTAGGTGAGGTCATCATTCCAAGAGACTCATCATGAAAGTATTTAGGTATTCATCTAGATAGTATATTAGGGTGGGAGAAGCGTATAAATCAGGTAGTGATAAAAACGTGGAAGTTCTTGCATTTTGTAATGCGAATAAAAGTTCTGCAAACGCCAAAGAATTAACATATATTTCGCTGGTTCGTTCTCACATGGAATACGGGGTAGCATGTTGGGATTCATACAGAAAGTCGCACCGGCAAAATCTAGATAGAAAACAGAGAAAAGCGAATAAGTTTACCTAAAAAAACTAACACAATAAAAATTTCATGGAAACCTCAAGAAATAAGAAGAACAAGGGCGAGGCTTTGAGCTCTTTATAAATCGTACGTAGGTCAACCAGCTGGGGAGGAAATTCAGATTAGACTAAACAAACCAAATTATTTCGGCTGAAGCGATCATACCCACAAAATTCGAAGGAAAGAAAATTAAGATCTTTTCCTTTTTTAAAATGTTGTTTTGTTCTGTTACAAAAGGAAATTTTCCTTTTGAAACAGAACAATTAGAGAATGGTACAGTTCACCCGCAGCAACTTTCAAAACTTTTCCTCTAGGTGTCCGAAGTTTTAGAAATAAGTTAGAACAAGCTGGGAGTAATAGAGGTTAAATGAGTATCTAAGTGCTGTGAAGTGAGGTGAAGTGCTGGCCAGTGTAATTCAAAGCAAAACATGTAGTGCAGTACAGTGCAGTGAAGTGTTGTGAATGCGATTAATGCTTTTTTAAAATCTAATTTAGCCAATATCTTGAAGCTTGCATTAATTATTATTATTATTATTATTATTATTATTATTATTATTATTATTATTATTATTATTATTATTATATTGTAAATATTGTTAATTAACTGCCACCGGTCTATAGCAAATTGCAGTTCAAATAAATATACGTATGTACGAGAACATAAAAATAACAAAACCAGAATTTCTCAAAAGTGGCCCCAAATTTTTCTTTAAACTTGTCATAGGGATATTAGTTTATTCCTAATATGTAAAATGTAAGATGCATTAAATGTACTGTACTAAACTAAGATGTACTAAATGTACGGTATAAATTAATATAAACGCCTCTCGATTCTTTTATTTCAAAAATTATAAAAACTTAATTTTTTTGATTTGCCTATCCCTACGATAATATTTACATTCCCGGCTATTTGTTCTCATTATTGCATTAACGAGTACTTGTGATTCAATTGATGTCTAATAAAGTTTCTCGATAATTCAAAACTTTTCTGTCAAACTAAGGTGAAATTTCCGCATTTTCAGAAACGCTCAAATATTATTTTCTCAAAAACAGAATCATAGTTTTTCTTCACACCTTTGAAAGATAATTCTTATTGAATTGTGGATGACATAGATGCCATTTTGCTGTATTCTTTTGTTTTTTTAATACCAAATGTTTCGTTTTGAAATAATTCTCTCGTCATTAATATGCACATTTCAAGCGATTTGTATACATTGTTGCATTTGTGAGTGGAAGTGTTTCAAATGACTTCAATTAAGTTTTTAAAATCAAAAATCTTCTGTGAAGCAGAGTTTAAAGCAGGCATTTACAGTAACACTTAAATTTCTTAAAACGGCTCCTAATTTTAAGGAAAAAAAATTTTTTTTTGCTCTTAACCTAATATTTAGGTTCTACAAATCGAAAAAGACTTACTTTGGGCAGTAATACATCGCAGCTGGCAAGAGGATGGGGCGAAGCCGATAAGCTAGGCCAGACCAAAACTAGAGGTTTCTACAGAAAGGCACAGACTTTCCCGTAGTAAAGTTTTCTAATATCCTTGGAGTGGACTAGCTTTACGGTCTTGCCTCATTCTCTTGCCAGCTGCAATCTATCGTCGGCCAAAAAATTTTTTTGGATTTTCTGATCATTTCGGTTTCTTAATAGCAGAACCTAAATGTGTCTTCAAGTTTATTAAATAAGAGTATAACCTCGCAAAAAAATAGAAATTTTCACTAAAAAAATTGGAACCGTTTTAAGAAACTGGCGTTAAGCGTTACTGTAAAAGCGAAATTTGAAGCTCTTTTATACAGAAATCTATTGTTTTCGAAAAACTTGATTTGAAGTGATTTGCAGAATTTCCACTCACAAATTCAATAATGTATACTAATTCATTGAAACGTGCATATTACTGGCGTGAGAGATATTTGAAACAAATTACATTTTCGTAATTTTTTTAAAGAAAAGAATATAGCAATATGGAGTTTATGTCATCGTATAGGGTACATTTGAAAACACCACTAACAAAAGTTTAGAGAAAAAATTTGGAGCCGTTTTTGAGAAAATCTTGTTTTAGTTATTTTTTAAAATTGCAAATATTGCACGCAGTATTGCACGAAAACAACTAAGATTTTCAAATAATACTTCATGACCTTAATGAAAGAACAATTTATGGACAACAAATTTCATTTGAAGGAAAATCTTTTTTTCAGTTTTATAGTTGTAGGAAAACGCCGAAAAAATTCAAACTTTTACAATTTTCGAAAATCAGAGTTAACGGTGAAAATCAGACCTTTGTCACATTTAGAAGTGTATTTTACTCCATTCTTACAAGACATTTAAAGAACAAACTTGAAGCCGTTTTTTGAGAAAATGTTGAAAATGTCCGGGAGGCTTCATGTAAAGTACCCCGAAATTTTAAAGAATGTTTTTCCAAATCTCAAAGCTTCAATTAGGGCCAGATGGACGAGAGTTTCTTAAATTTTTAAAAGATCATACTTGTGATTTAGGCGCTAGTAGTGTTCACGGACAGACGGACGGACGATTTGCTTCCAATTGGTTTTTCGGCATCAAGAACCCACAAAACCGTGATTCTGGCTACACCACGTGTTAGGGACTTTTTTCTCTTAATTTATCAACTGAAAGCAAATACCTTTTCGTCACCAGAACTTGGCAAAGAATTATTTCCGCCGGAAATCGCCGTTTTTTCGCTCAGCGTTGCATAACTTTCTCTACACTATGTATATTACTCCGTATATACGTACGTATACGAGAAAGTAAAAATTAGCAAACTAACTACATCTTATAGCACCCAGACTTCTAGATTACAAAAAATAATTGTACGAAAAATAACTAAATCCCACCCACGTGAGTCTTGTAAGCCTCTATTAATCTAGGAGTTTTACCATTACGTTGTCTGTTGTTTTACGAATCAAAGTTTTTTGTCAAAAATGACTTGCTTAAGGGCGGGAATACATTTTCAGAAAACGTCGATGTCTGTAACTATAACACTCGACGTGTAGTAACCATATTCATCAGGTGACAGTATCAACAGCTCATTACAAATAATTGACATACAATACATGTACATTATTTTACAACACTTTGCCAGATGACATTGAACAATTAAATTCGATAAAAAAGTTTAAATTCCAAGTAAAATCGTTTCTGCTGCATAACTATTTCTATACCGTTAGAGACTACACTGAGCATCAAAAGGAAAGTAACAATTTTTAACAGTGATATTTAATGTAATAATTACCATTTGAACTGTATAATTCTAAACAGCCTGTAACAAGTATTGTACTGCAGCTTCCAGGTCAGTTACCCCCATCTCGATCAGTTTTTCGTCCAGTTTCCCTGATTCTTTGAGCAAATGCTGAGATGGCGCCTTGTTTTGCTTCTAGACATAAATGTAACTTCATTATCTGTGCACGTCTTCTAGAATCCAGTGGGAAATACAGTTATTCAAATTATCCTTCTCCATGATGTTGTTGCAGGAAGTACTATTCAATGTGGAAAGACATAAGGAATAAGAGCCCAAATTTATTGCTGATTTACCCTTAGAAGTAGATTTTATTATATAGGAGCGAAAACTTTTGTTAACAATCCTTGCGACAAGCGCTCATTTTCTTTCTATATTCAAAATTTATGTAGTATATGACTTAGGGCAGGGAACACAGAATTTTGAAAACGTGCACAGAATTCACTTCTCACCATAGCACGTCACACATTTTTTAAACTGTTGTTGACGTAAAATAAATAAATATTAAAAAACTAGTATGAGAAAGTCTGTGCCATTCTGTTGCACCACTAGTTTTCGTTTTCGTACGTATATAGGAGTAAAATACTTGTCATAGCGCAGAGAAAGTGATTTAATGCTGCGGAAAATCGTTTTCGATATTTCAAGGAAAATAGACGTTTTGGGGTCCCCTGATACCGAGAAAATGTTTGCTTTCAAAACGTGCGTCCGTGTATTTGTCAGTCGCTCGTCACCTGTGAAAAACACTAGCGCCTAAACTATGCATAGGATTTTTTCCAAACTGAACACTCCCCGATCGTTCTGCCCTCACTCGCAGCTCTGCAATTTTGAATAACATTTATTAATTTTGGGGGTACTTTACACGAAGCCATGGGTCATTTTCAAAATTTTCTCCAAAATGGCTCACAATTTTTCTGTATATTTCTTGTAAACATAGAGTAAAATGCACCTATCAGGTAGCATAGGTCCGATTTTCACCGTTAACTCTGAATTTTCAAAAGCTTGAAATGATTTCGGCGTCTTCCTACAACTTTCACATTGAAGATGGAGATTTGTTCCTAACTGAAATGTATTCCTTAAAGAAAGATCATGAAGTAATGGCAAGTTTAATTTCTGAAAATGTGAGAAGTTTTCCTGTAATTTTTAACGAAAAAAAAGCAATTAAAAATTATAACAATTTTTTTCTCTAAAACCGATCTAACTTTTACTTTCTCGCCACCGCTACCACGGTGGGGAGAATGTTATGTAATATTGCTCGAAAAACGGCGAATTTTTGACAGAAAAACTCCTCTTACAGAACCCTGGTAACGAAGAAGTGGATAAATCCAGATGCTAAATTTAGAAAATAATCCTCTAACTCGTGGTGTAGCCAGAATCTATGTTTTGGGGTCCTTTATTCCGAAAAATCGAGGGTAAACCGTTTAGCCGATTTTTTTCGAAATCGATATTCCCTGATCTGGCTGATATCGCGGCTCCTTGAATTTTAAATCGATATTTTAATTTTGGGAGGTGCTTTACATGAAGGAAATATTTTCGGGACATTTTCAAACTTTTCAAAAACATTGCTCCATTGTTTTTGAATAAATTTTGTTGTTGGATAGTGTAAAGAATGTTTAAGAGAACAGCACACATCTCAGTTTCTTCCTAATTTTTTTGAAATTAAAAACATACAAAATATTTTTCGCCGTCTTCCAACAACTACAACTACAAAAATGAACTTTTTTTTCTTAATAAAATGTGTTTATGAAAAAGATATCTAAAAATAATGTCACGTTCAGTGTTTAAAAAACAGGAGTATATTTTGCAAAATTTTCTGTAAAAGTAGCATTTTTATTTTCTTTAAACAATTTTTTCTTAAAAACGGCACATATTTTTAATTAAATTTAGACCTTAGATATCGTAAATGACACTTTAGAGAATGGTGCAGGTATCAATGTCTTCCTACAACTACAAATTGTGAAGATATATATTTTTTCTTAACGAAATTTTTTATCTTCAAATAACATCATGTCGAATTCTTGGAAGAAATGGGTATTTTTGGCGTCAAAGACGCCGTTCCGAACATCCTGCGCGTCGTGAACGTAATTTTAGAAGTATTTTGAGGCAGTTTTTTTTTTTTTCGTTTTGTTTGTTGTTGCGTCGTTGACGCAACGCGTCTCTAAACCCTTGTTGGGCGTTGAGCGTTTTTGTTGGAGTAATCCTCCGTTACCAAGTAATTACTATCATTACTTACAATTATAAAATACATATTATAAATAATAAAATAAAATAATAAATACAATTATTCAAATTATCGTTTCCATGTTGTCGCGGCAGGAAGTAATAAGAGCCAAAATTTATTGCTTATTTATCCTTGAAAATAGATTATTTTACATGGGAGTTTTTTGTTGTTTTTTTCTCCCTTTCAAAATTTATTGCTTATTTATCTTGAAAATAGATTTTATTACATGGGATTTTTTGTGTTTTTTTTCTCCCTTTCAAAATTCAAAATTTAAGTAGTATATGACTTAGTGTAGGGATCACAGAATTTTGAAAATGTGCACACAATCCACTTTTCCCCATAGCACGTCATACCGCGGTTTTTTAACTGTTTTTTGACGTAAATTAAATAAATAAATAAATACTTTACTGTGTTTGTCGAGTCTCGTCACGTCGGAGTCAGTCAGTGCCTTCGGCCAGGCGCTAGGCGCCGCCGGCGCTTGAATGCCACGCAAGTTAGAATGAGTATTTTATTTCATATTTCTTTGTTTCTTACACTCGAGCTTTTGTTATACCTTTACAAATTGTTTTAAATTACTTAAAACTTAATTGAAATATATGAAATAAAAATAGCTAGCCTTCAGGGTATATCAGATTGGAATGCAACAATGGTATTCCGCGTCTTAACTCGCGAATTTCTGTGAATTAGGTGTCATTGTTGGGACAAGATTTAGATGCATGAAAACGGTTGTAATTGTCAAATTTGTGTCGATATTTCCTTGAAAATGTTGTTTTGGCAGGGTTGCCGACTGTCCGCCTTTTGATGGACATGTGCTCCTTTTTTTCACATTTTTCTCCTCTTCTCCCCGTTTTTTTAAAATCACATGTAATATCTTCCTTTTTTGTTCTGTTGAATTGAAAATAATAATGGCATAATTTTAATCTAATTAAATTAATTAAAGGGATTTCATGCCATCAATATCTACAGTTTTACTCCAATAAATGGCCTCCATAATAGATCATTAGTCTTGTTATGTATTGAAAATACCATGATGACAATGTGTTTGTTTATTTCTTATTCAATCCGACTTACTACCAAATATCAATAATTCCGTGAGCCAAACAGAGTATACAAAATTCCACAGCCAAAGATCCATTCGTACCGAACATGTCCAATTTTCAGCCGGGTCACAATGTCCAAATAGAAAAACCAAAATCTCACTGCACCGGGTCGATTACTAACGCACTATACACCTCTAATTCACCGATCACTTAGTTCATGCCGTTCCACCGCCGGCTGCCGACCATATACCCCCGCGCGCCGTAGCCTCGCTCCCTAGCAGAGGCTTCGGGCGCCGGCTGCCCGCTCCTGGTTGGCCGGTTCCCTCGCTGGTCTGCTGCTCCGGTACACATCGCCGACGTCACGCCGCGCCAACTTTCTGGCGCGCGTTTCGACGTAGCGGACACCGCCGCAACAAGGCTAATTGAACTAATAAAACTTATTTATGCTTATTGTTTGGTGGTAACGAGGGTGAGCGCGGGGGTAAAATTATCTCGTCGGAAGCATTCATTTTTAATGACGCAAAGTTTAATATGATTTTCAAAGACTATTATGGTTTGGAATTGTTGAGTACATTGTCTGTACGTCGTGGACTATAAAAAATACAAAATGTCCTCCTTTTCATTGAATTTGCAATTTTCGAAAAAACAGTTTTCGGTGAAATCCTCGGTGAACAAGAAAGGATATCCTCAGTGTGTTGATATTTCTTTCTTTCAAGCAATCCAAAAAACTTAATTGACATTTAGTACAATTAAATTTTCTTTCTTAAAAACACGATTTAAATGTAACATGTAAGAAAAATTGAAACGAGTGGTGTTACTACAGCCCACACTTTCTCTTATTATTTGGAAACGGCTACATAATATTTCGAAAATATTGCAATTTCACACTTCAGCTATTACTTGAAAATGTCCAATAATTCCACCAATTCAAACAAAGCGTCTGCAATGCATACCTGCATTCATTTCGATAGACAGGAGAAACAATCATTTCTTACTTTTACAAACGAAACAAACAGGAATACATTTGACTGTTACAGTAATCGCAGCAAATTATATAGAAGCGAGCAACGCACTGTTGCCAGCGTTGTCAAAACTATGTGCAATTCGTTTGGCATTTAAGCTTAGAGAATATTTTCTAATCAGTTCTTGACAATAACGCTTGTTTCCATCTGCATTCAGACTTCAACTTGTTTATGGATTAGTCCTAGTACGTCATACGCCGTTGATAAATAACTAATAAACTAATTAAATTAATAATGTTTTGCAATTTGTAACATTAAGTTAATCTATTGCCGCCTTATTATATGTTGACACCAAAGCAATCGAAGCGCAGTTTAAAGTTTATAATAATGTGATTCAGTGTTTTATTTCAATTTTTTTATAAACAAGTGTCTGTGGCCAAACTCACCTAATGTAATAAACATTTAAAATAAGAAAATGTACCCTTTAATGATCTATTGCCGAGAGACAGCAATGTGTTTATTACGTAAAAATATAAAATAAATCCTGAAGTTTTATAAACCCTTGTTTAATTTTCAACGTTTAACACAAGCACGACTGTAAATAAAACCGCTTTATCTTATCGCCACTACCATCTCGCCGTTCAACAATGAACTTCTCCAATATCCATTGCGGCATTGTTGTGAAAATTTCAATTACGGTTTAAGAATTGCTTAAAAGAAAATACATTGAGAACACAAATTGTAGAATAGAGTCAAAATTGAATTAATATTGGCATTTTCAATAGTAAATAATACCTTAATTAACGCTTAGATGACGACGTGGCAATTCTGTCACACCGGTACCGACGTGGACTCCCGTGGACTCTTGAAATTTAGTTTTAAATATTACAATATTAAATTGTATTTCAAGTAAAGGACATTGAAACTTACGATAAATAATGAATAAAGAAAATAATCAGGATATATTAGTTAATGAGGGAATATCATGTGATTAGGAATGGTTGAGTAAAATTAGGCCTATCTTTAATTTAACGAATTTATCTTCATTGTTCCAATTTATTGAACATTAAAAAATATATTAATAAACTACAATAACTCTAGAACTGAAAATCAAGTACAAAAAATGTTACTACCGGAAACACCGTCCAGTGCGCAACATTTCTTTCAAAATAATCGTCAATATTCACACGCTCTTAACGGCCTGGTCATGTTTTTTCTGTACATTGCACTTTCTTTAGAGGCGCCACAGAACAAACAGTACTAACTGGCTAAGTGCGACGCGCACTCATTGAGAGTTCCACTGCTACTGATGTAGAGTCCCTAGGTCTCTTGCGCTCCCAAAAAAGGATGATAATTTTCCTGAAATGCAGTCCACGACAGAAAGCTCGCGAACCGTCTGTTAAAACTGTAGAAGGGAAAGATACAAGAAGAATCGAGGTTTTAAATAAAGCGTACATGTAGGTTTCAGAGAATTTCGCGAAGTCGGAGGAGTCCCAGGACTCCATGTCGGTAGATGAGGGTTAAAATTAAATTAATTATTTTTCATATTCTTTGGGTCCATTCCTATTCTCCGAGGATTCTTCTCGTGTCTTGTAGTTGGTGGTACAGCTATATGTCATTAATTTCAAGCATAAATTTTGCGAAAACTACTAATTTTTTTTTCAAACAAATCTACATGACCTTTTTAAGGAGCTGAGTTTTTTGAACAGATTTTATTTACAAAATCTTTTATCCATTTTGTAGTTTCCAAATGGTAACGTTTTCAATTTGCAAAAATTCGGAGAGTTCAACGAAAATGAGACTTGCGCCACTCTTAAGTATTCCTTCTTCAATCTATTGAAAAAATTGAACAAATTTGGAGCAGTTTTTGAGAAAATAATATTTTTTGAAATTGCGTTAATTTCCAAGTGCACATTTCGCAGAAAATTCTGTTTTTTGAAAAAAAAAAGAAGTATTTGTATGACTTTTTTAAACAGCTGACATTTCACCACCGACTTTGCTGCGAAAATTTCCATCTTCAATTTTGTAGTTTTGAAATGTTCGAAACTTTTTGAAATTTTCGCAAAACCCAGCGATACCCGAAAATGGGACTAGCGCCATATTTTATTGTCCCTTATTAGATATATGGAGAAAATTTAAATAAAAAATTTGGAACGGTTTCTGAGAAATTTAAAAAATCCAATACTTCGCGCAAAATACTAAACG
Source organism: Teleogryllus oceanicus (assembly GCA_964035755.1). Classification (NCBI taxonomy): domain Eukaryota; kingdom Metazoa; phylum Arthropoda; class Insecta; order Orthoptera; family Gryllidae; genus Teleogryllus; species Teleogryllus oceanicus. Next base: position 182,863,267 of record CAXIVR010000002.1, on the reverse strand, counting down.
AAACCACTCATATTTTCCAAAATTTTAACATCATCTAATTTCAAGATCTGTATTTCATTAAAAGATTTCACTAAGAAAAGGAATCTGTATCTTCAATATTATTGTTGCAGGAAAACGCCCAAAAAATTCCACATTGGCAATTTTCAAACAAATCTGTGATTTATGAAACATGTGCCATGTGCCATTATCATAAGCGTCCTTTACACCATCTGATAAGAAATGTTAATACATAAATTTCGTGTCATTTTTTTTGAAAATTTTGAAATTTGTCCGAGGACCTTCATGTAAATTACCCCTCAAAATTAAAATATCAGTTTCAAATTCCAGGGTTCATGACAGGAGAATAATGGAGACATAATGGACAATTTTGGAGAAAATCGGGTGAAAGATTTATGCGCTAGCGTTGTGCACAGACGGCCAGGCAGATAGACGTTTCGCTGTCAATTGATTTTTCGATATCAAGGACGTAGAAATGTGGATTCTGGCGACACCACGTGTTAGAGGAATTTTTATCTATATTTAGCAACTGTATTATCCACTTCTTCGTTATCAGGGCCTGGCAATGTGAGATTTTATGTCGAAATTTCGCCGTTTTCGCGTGCACGATTACAATAGTTTCTCTTCGTTAGTAAGACAAAGTAAAACTTGAAAACCGAACTTTTTTTATTACGTTAATTTTATATTACTACCGTACACTGTATTTGGCAACAATGCAGCAATTTATATTTGAGAAGTTTGTTGTTTTTTTGCTGCCTACATTACACGAAAACAACTTATTTTTTAAAACAATTGCACATGATCTTATTTATAGAGCTGTCTTTGAAGACCAGATTTCATTACAAATGGAATTTTTCTTCGATAATGTAGTTGTAGGAAGACGACGAAAGAATTTTAAATCTTTGCAATTTTAATAATTCAGACATTTCAACGAAAATGAATATGTGCTACTTTTTAAGTCTTTCGCATTATCAAAGAAAAGTGTGGAAAAATTTGAAGCCACGAGAATCTTTTGAGTTTGTTGTCGAAGCATCTTATAAAGAACAATCAAAAATCAAATTTTTCGTTTCAAACTCGTAGGGCCTCACGCTCTTTCAGATTGATCAGGTAAATTCAGACGTGGAGAAAATGGGTTTAGGCGGTAATTGACCACGGGAGGGGGGGCGACGACGGACCGAAGGACTGGTTGACCATGGACTGGCTGACGATAGACTCAGGGTGGATACCATATACAATGTAAATATGTGCACACATATGGAGAAATAAAATAACGCTATTTGAAAAGAAGTTCGTTTTGAAACTGGATTTGAAAGAAATGTTTTGAAACAAATTTTGTTTTTCTTTAAATTTTTTGATTTTCACCACAAGACCTAAGTTTATTTTTGAATTTCTACGTCTTTGTTTGTAACGTGTCTCTGAACGCTTTGCAGCGTGAGCTCCTACCTTGGATCCGAAAAATAGTGTTCGGAAGCACATTCTGTTGTAGATAGTTATACTAATTAATTATTTGAAAAGAAATAATAAGATCGCAAATTAATCGACAAACTTGAAAAAATGTAAGATAAATATTAATTTCATATCTTACTAGTTGGTTAATCCCTTTGTAAAAATTATCCTCTTGTTAAATTTGCATCATTTGTTGATAGGATTGCACGTGTCAAATTGACACTGTACGTTGTGATGCAGAATTCGGGATATTTCCTGTCTGTGGCAGTCGTGCTCCTGGGTGTATGTTCTGCACAAGGCAAGTTTCTGATTTTTATCTTAGATCTTATCATACTTAGTCAACTTACGAGCACATGAACACTGTTTTTAATTTTTCTATGCATTTAGGAAATTTTACCATTAACTTAATTTTACCCTAAATTATTTACAAGTTAAAAGAACTATTTTTAGTTTATAAATTACTTATATAAACTTGGACAATTTCTTATATTAATAAAAAACTAATTTATAGCTTACCAAATTCTGAAATGTGTTAAATTACCTTATCGAAATGGAGACATTTTTATCTGAAAATTAAAGTTTCATTTCTTTCAACATCTGAATATTGATTTTAATAGAATAGTTCCAAAGAACTATGGAATTGAAATATGAATCAATGACTACGAACAGAAAAATAAACAGTTTTTGGCTGAAACATATTTTGAAAATTGCAATTAAAAACATGACTGCCTTGGAGAAATAATGAGTATTGTAATGATCCAACGTTTCGAAACCAAAACCCCAGATGCAACGTTGCCCAAAAGTGGCAAAGAATAAATATGTGGAGGTGCAACGATGCCGATAGAAACATGTTATGAAATCCAAATTAAAGCCAAATTATAGCATATGAGATTTAAAGAAAATTGAATATAAATCGCCGACAGAAGTTATAGAACAAAAAATAAAACAGACAGCATTAAATTCGGTTGGCACATTCAGAATTTATAAACTGAAATATTTAGATTTTTAATAAAATGAACAGAATAACAGCCATTGTTGTGTTGGAAAGAAACATTACAAACAGGTTTTGAAGAATAATTATCAAACGCACGGACAGATTTGGTTGAAACGTTGGGGAAAGAATAGAAGATAAAATGCAGGAAGACGACAAAATTAATATCATTTGTGCATTTTCAGAGCTTGAAAGTGGTATAAAATGTTTGGAAGTTGGAATGAAGTCAATAGTATAAACAAATGACGCGATGCTGAGAAGTTAAGGAAATCCTGCAGAACCAACAGAGCAAGCGTATATCAATTATTTGTGAAAAAAAGGTAGTAACAATGTAAGTTGATAGAAGAATTCAAAACGAATGCAGATGTGAGTGGAGATGTGTCGTGGACACGGTAATGAACGCTTCGTGTACGTAAAATCGGCGTGTCGTTAATTTTTTTGGAAAGTGTAAAAATAGTTAGCGAGAAGTAATGTCGAAAGACTTATAAATATTTTGGAATATTATTAGAAAAAGGAGAAAATTTATAAATTTAATTCATATTATTTGTTAGTAAAACTGTAATTACGGATAATCAATTGCAATTACATTTCTAGTGTGAGGGAATTTGGCGCGTAAACATTTTATTATGGAACAACTAAGATAATACATATCAACATAATTTAGACAGATATTTTTGAAATAAATGGAAATAAGCAATAGAATTTTCATGAAGTAACGTGTTTGACGATACGCGAAAAATTGTTTCCGTTTTACAAATGATATTTTGCCGAGCAGTACGTGCAAATACAGAAATTGATTAGTCGGTGACAGGCTGGCAGCTGGACTTTCACATTTATGTGAAATATGGTGGATTAACGAAAGTGGTTTTCGGGCGACCGCGAGGAAGGATGGCCGGCGACCGAAAATCGAGGAACATCGAACAGCGGACACCGGACATCTTAATTACGAGAAGATAGAGCTGAAAAAAGGGAAGTGAAACGCATATGCACGTAATGTGTGTGTCAGGTGTAGAAATGCTTCGTATCGACGCATTCCATAAACAAAAACAATTTTTGTTGAAAGATCAAATGATTTTATTAGTAGGAATAAAATAGAAATAGTTAAAGGAAAGTAGAATGCGCATTCGAGGATGAATAGAGATTTATTACTATTTGTATTAGTGTGTATGAATGATTTTTTTGTTATTATGTATTATCTTGTTTTTTTGGTTTCTGCAATGTATTTGGTCGCAAGGTCTTCCATATGTTAACGTGAAAAAGGCAGTGAATCATTGCCGTAGAAATGAGAATAAGTGAAGTTAAACATGAAATAAATTATCGAACCAGAAACGCGGTTTGTTTTGGATCAATTAAGATGTTCATGTGTAATTTAACCTAGAACGCACAATCAGTTACCTCACTGCGATTCCTGTATGGGATATAGCGTATCCCACGACGTGTAGATAGTTAGAAGGAAGAAAAGAAAAAAGTTTATTATATATATATATATATATATATATATATATATATATATATATATATATTGTGACTATATACCTCAATTTCCCATTTGTGAATCCACCATCAACTGAGGCATTGATCACACGATAAATTTTGATGGCAATAACTGCCCGTTTCTGGAAATCGATGAAGGACGAAGGATTCCTTTAGGGAGCACTTGCTTTATGAGAGGTTGTTGGCTATAGTTTTCCTTACATTCTCTTCATCATATCCTTCATTAATCACTAGTTTGCCATTTCACAAGTGAATATTTATTCATGAAAGCATAATCTAAAAACCCTGTTACAATCCACTTGATTTGCAGTCTTATATGATATTGCATCACTAGAACTTACTATCTAATTTGATCCTATTACTGGATTACTCCGACCTGACTACATGAATCTGTTGCTAATCAACGTAATCATGATTGCAACCGTTATAAATAAATAACATATGTATCGCATTTGCTTATTCCCCTACCTACATACCGATTCATTACTACGCCCTACCCCATTAATACATTTCCTGGCCAATGTGGCTGTGCTGACTTCACTGAAGTTACATGATTATTAAATGTTCGTCTACTCAGCCTGGATTTCCCGCCCTCTTGGTGCAGGAACGCGGCTGGAACATTTCAGGCCTTCACGCCACAACGTGGCGTAAGGCCCCTCTCGCGTCGCCACTAGCTGGTTTCGGGGTCGTCACTCCGATTCCGGTGTTTTCGTTGTCCCGATCACACACGCCTTCCTGACGTTCTGTGAGTTCCAGTGCCTGATAACGCGTTTTATTAACATCATCGTTTATCGCTCTGTCCATGGCTGATGGCCCGCACTCCTCACCACGTGTTTTCGTTTGCACTCGATTGTTTGTCGCTCGTCGGCGTTTATGTTACAGTTCCTTCCGGCTAATTTTATTATTCACTGTCTCTAATTATCGTTCACTTCATAATCAACCATATCCCCATTTAGATTGTCCGATGTTAGCCGATCACGTCCATTGACTATTCATCCATCGCATTACCCGTGCACGCCATCTGCACTCCCTCTCTCTCTCTCTTGTTCCGCCTGCGTCTCCTCTCACTTGGCTCCGTTCCCGGACTCGTTCGTGACTCTCCTGTCCTTCTCGCGCTTGATTCAAATAGAGCATCGTTTTACTACTGACTGGTGGAAGTATGACCATTAGGTCATAATATATATATATATATATGCTCATATATATATCTCTCTCTCTCTATATATATTTGATAACAGCACGGGCATAGATAACGTAGAGAAGGTTAGAAGATAAAATTAATGAATGATAGGAAGAGAGCGAGGAATGAGTGTTACATTAAATTAAATGGCGACCAACGGTGGAGATAACATCAGAGAGTAAATAAGAGAAAGATAGATAAATAGAGAAAGTGAGGACATTACATAAGCGAAAATGACGGTGGGGCAATCAAATGAGAAATAGTAGGTGAGATGATAATAGATGAGCGAGAGGAAAGATTCATTACAGTATAAATAAGTCTTATGAAGTATACCCCTTCAGTAATGCATTTTAATTCAAAATAACAGACTATTAAACATTTCAATACAGTAATTTTACGATATGAAAATGTATATAATGAAAATCATGTACCATATATATTCTCTTTAATCGCTAATACCCTTGGAAAATGACGTTATCGCTCATTCAAAACTTTACACCGAAGATCTCAATGATCAACGGCAATCATTTTCTCTCTATGAGACTCCCTTCATCTTCAATGAAAAAAGAATTGTGGCCTGTAATGTTGCGTTGTCATTGGTATTTCTTTACAGATAATGTTTGGGATGGCACGGAAGATCCGAATGATTGGCCCAAGACCTTCCCGCAATGCGGGGGAAAAGAACAAAGTCCAATTCCGCTGTTGTCATTAGTTGCTGATGAATGGACTCTAACTGATCAAAAGGAAAATAATTTCGAGATGAAATTTGACGGTTGTGATGAAGAAGTGAGCGTTAAGGCGTACAACACTGGCTACTTACGTAAGAATGAGCTAAGGACAAAGATGCGGTGATTGGCTGCCTGACTTCACCAATCCCTCCCTGCTACCCTCCCAGGCCTCTGCCCTAGTTAGCAGGGGGATACTGTTGTACCTTGATCATAATGTATCTTGGATCACACTTCAGTTTCTGGAGAGATAGTTCTAACTACGTGACAGCAACTTACTAATACAAAGTTTACTCACTAAAGAGCAAGCAAGTGGGAGACATTGATTGAGTACGGGCTACTGTTTTTGGAATAAAATAGAAATATTTTTAAGCAAAAAGCAACGATTTTTGTTTTCATTGTATATTTACTGACAACTTGACTATTGTGTTTTGTATTTTAAATTCGTTCTGCCCAAATCGCTGTTTATTGGTGAATAATTTGATATTCCATATTTTAGATTTAGACTTAAGCTAGAATGTTGAGAAAATTTGAAAAGCCGCACCATCGTGTACCTTAAATCAATACGTCCTGAACCATTGATCAAGTGAATCTGCTAGAACTGATGAACAGTTGTGGTTCCAAGTAGACTTTTATGGCTTTAACGTTAAATGATTTAGTTAACTAATTTTGAGTAAAATTTAATTTACGAATCTAATTAATTAAAATTGTAAGCTCTACATATAATTTTGTGTCTCAAAAAAATCGGTTACACTTTAATACAATCTTATTTTTCTTTGTAATTAAACAATAAAATGTAAAGTTCTGTTTAAAAGTTTTATATACACATTATCTACCTCATAGGTACAAGAAGTTATGATCCAAGGTATAGTAGGGTTAGATCAATGGTACATTATGGACTTGTACCATTGATCACACATCAATAAAAAAATATACAATTTTTTCTAAAACTGTTTAACATTTAAACTCTAAGAAAATACATAGTGTGTTAGCGTGCCATTTACCCAAGTTAATTTTAATTCGCCATTTTCCGTCTAAATGGACTTCTAGATCACTTAAAGGAAAAACAAAAACACAATGTCAGCAGAGAGAAATGAAATAAGTGAACTGCTTAATTGAGGAATATCATATATTAAGTTAAAGAAATTCTATAAATAAAATTGGAGAAATTCCTGAGCCTTGGGGTATATCTGCGTTTATTTTAGAAACGATCTCTACGCTCGTTACTCGCTAATCATTTTTATATCGCCCACTGTCTCCGCTCGTCTATGCACCAATGGCAATCTTGTGACTTTGGTAGCGGTTGCAGTGGATATAGGAGGGTAGAGGAGGAGATGGAAGTGGAGGTGGAAGGTGGTGGACGCCTGAAGTTAGAGACTGTAGAGAGGGTAAACGATATGATTAAATATCTCGTATGATGTGTGTCATTAGGATAAATTAAAAGTGAAACAAATGATTAGTCCCAATCACGTCCTCCCATCTTCCAAATTACCAATTGGCAGCTTCGATTCCCTCCTCTTCAATTTCAACACATCCTTCGTTTACCCTAAAAGAAAAAAGGTAGTACGATTTTTCACTATGAATCTGCCCGTCAACTAATAACAGAACTGGTGAAAAACACGGAGCAAGAATCATTTGGAAAGGAAATTTTAACGTCTCACCAATAATGAAATAATAGTTAATGAACAATTCTGAATAGGCGTGAATACAATAATAATTTTCAAATGTAAATATCAGTCAATGAAGCACATTGTAAGTAAATTGTCAGAATAACTTAATGAGAAAATATTGATAATAGTAAACACAACATTCAGGGGAGGTCATAGGCGGAAGTGTTGGAAAATTTTGCTTTACAAACTAAAAAAAGGAGTGGAATAAGTTGGCAGTGAAAATATTGTAAGACTTTCCTTTTCGTGTTCATACATTTATAATTATTTTATACTAAATATTTTATGCTTAAGAGAATACTTATTATTGCTTTTTTGTTACTTTCAATATAATTATAAATTACTCTGTAGTGTTTACTAATCCCATCCTTTTTTCAAGGTGTTGCGTTGTGGAGTGGAAAGTAAAGTAAGGAAAATGTGTAGTGCTGTGAAGTTAAAAAATTATATTATCTGCATTGATATTTTAAAACATATAGGATAGCAACAAAACATTTGGAATTATTCATTTATATTATTTTATTATTATTTTAAAATAATTTAAAGAATATTTATTATTTGTGAATAAATATATTTAATAAAAATCGTAGTACTAAGCCACTTAGTTGCAAAACAGCTACAAGTATAAATAATGTATGAAAGGATGAATTAAAAGAAACAAATAATTACCAAATAGTAACTAGTAATGTATTGTTATTTCTGTTTAAGCGAATGTAACGATAGAGTCCCCTTCTCTACCGGAAAGACCTCGTATCACCTTGACACGAAATGGAGAAACTGTTGAATATTTTATGACAAATATTCACTTCCACTGGCCAAGTGAACATTCTCTTGTTACCAAACAGTGAGTATTCTACCATGAAAAATGGTTGCACTCTTGTTTCTAGATATTATTAAACAAAACTGTCTCGCCACTGTTTTTGGACCTTACAGAATTTCCAGGAATTAATCTCTCGATAGTCTATTAAATATGTTTTCTAGATGAGCGTAGGTGATGAAATAAATGATCTTGGCTATCCGGGTGACGCCGCGTCGAAGGCTGTGTTGCCAACGTTTCGACTATCTTGTCGTGGTCTTCCTCAGGGCTGATCTGCGACCAGACCAATCCTAAGGCATACCAGCCCTGAGGAAGACCACGACAAGATGGCAAAAACGTCGGCAACACAGCCTTCGACGCGGCGACACCCGGACAGCCTAAGATCATTTACATGACTCTGGCCGTGGAACCCTACGACTTCACGTGATTAAATAAAGTTTTCTAAAAGTATTGTAGCAAAGACACTATATATGAGTCTTTGAGATTTTTAATTTTTATTAAAAAGTACTATTTACAATAAATACAACCAACGCGATATCCAGGATATGTAAACATATTAATTTTTTCAATGGTGTAAATTATCTTACCAATTAAAGAAATATTTATTTCAGTAGGGTCTAAAATATTTATATTGTGGACAACCAAATATAACATGTCACTTCACGTAATGCATCAAACCAATTTGTTGTTTTCATGTATTTGAAGTACATCTTTATAAATTAGTTTTCTTTTGGCAAAACATATCTTTTCTTATCCATTTATAGAGTCGCGGCAGCCTTGATTAATGGTTCAAGATAACAAACATTAACCATTCATTATGACACAACATTTAATATTTATCTCTTGAGTATGTCTGTAAAAATAATTTAGTTAATTTATGGTAAATATATTTTTCTTTGAACACTTTATTGTCCTGATGCAAAACAACGAAACTAAGAATATTTTTTCAATTACTCATAAATCTCTTCTACTGCGACCCCCACCTACCCACACACACGAACTAGTACCATTGTTTGCAAAGGTACATTTGAATTGCAGAAAAATTTAAATTAATAAAAATATTAAACTAAATATATTATATTAATAACACTACTCAAAATATATTAATAAAACTACTAAACTATGGTTCTAAAACTGCATGTACTTTATCGCCTGTACTTTCACGCACAATTACGCGAAAAGGACTCGAATTTTCGGAGAATTGTACGTGACCTTATTTTAAAATCTAACTTTAAGGAATAGATATCATTAAGAAAAAAAACTATCTTCGTAATTGTAGTTGTATAAAGACGCCGAAAAATGTTTGAATTTTTGCAATTTTCGAAAAATTAAGGTTTTTATTGAACATGAGACCTACACCATTCTCTTAAACGCCCTTCACATTATCCACCAACAAAACTTAATCAAAAACGTAGGAGCCATTGTTTTGAAACTTTTGAAATTGCCTCTCGGGATTCATGGAAAGTACACCCAAAATTACTGCTATACCCAAGTTTACGGGTTCGAACCCGATCGAAGCTGTGGATTTTTTAGGGCGAAAAAATCCTTCGTACGCTTTCCTTCGGAGGGGAAGTAAAGCCGGCTGTCCCATGTTAGTACATTTTCTGCATGTAAAAGATTCTCACGCCTAAATGATGCCTCTGAGCTAAATTCAAATCGCCTGTTTACGTCCTTAAAATAATACCTTCTCTCTCCCATGGTTGGTGAAAGGAGCGTAACGAAATTTGCGTGGTCAGACGGAAAAGCAGGCCTCATGGCCTGAGTCTCGCCACGTAAAATAAGGCAAATTCAATTCAATTCAAAATTAAAAACATGGGTTTCAAATTCAAGGGGGCTCGAAATCAGATCGATTCGAGAATATCAATTTCGGAGATATCAATGAAATCGGCTGAACGGTTTAACCAAGCTGTACTCGTGGCTCATTGCAAAGTCGCAAGCCTTTCACCACTGAGATCCGGGTTCGATTCCCGTCGAATCTCATGTGAAATTTGTTCCAACAAAACGAGTTCTGCTGCTTCACAAGGGCTATCGAATGTGGGAGGGATTTTTTATTCTCAATTAAATGCTACAGTTAGTAGCTAGTAGCTTCCACTGAGGGCACCTTGGGCTTTAGCCTCTATCCACTCAGCTTCCGCTCCATAGCCGGATACATTTATACATTCGATTGACGCATAAGGCGTCTTACTTATATATTGACATTTGTTTATATTGACATTTTAATTAAACCTAGAGCCTTAAAACTAGTTTTGCTTATAGAACGGTCTTTGGTGCGACATGGCCGCCCTTGCGGCCGGCCCACATCCGACCACCCGAGGATTGCGCCTCCGGTGTAGGCTCTCAATGATCGATCTATTGTGTCCACCTACTTTGCCGGTGCGCCGTTCTCACACCGTTACCGTCCCTAGGCACGAGGAGCCGGGTGGCTACTACCTAGTGACTGCCAATTGTCAATTCTCACAAGGGCCAGTCCAACCCCTGTGAAGTGTCCTAAACCCTACCCCTATCATTATTCCTTCCTCATTCTGGCCGCTGGGTAGTGACGCAGGAGCGCGCGGTAGGAGGCGCGTACGCGGAGATGCTACCTGGCGGTCTCTTGACAACCACGACTGCGACAGGGCGCGACAGACAATAATGCAGGTTTACTCCAGCGCTGTTAGTAATGGGAGGATTACTCCCAGAAGCGCAAAGCGCTCAACGCCCCCCAAGGGGCTTGGAGACGCGTTACGTCAAAGGAGACGCAACAAATTAAAAAAAAAAAAAAACACTAGCGTTGTTGACAGACACGAACGGACAGACGTTTTGCCGTCAATAGATTTTTCGATATCAAGGATCCTCAATAGATTGATTCTGGCTACACTACGTATTAGAGGATTTTTCTAAATTTAGGAACTGATTTATCCACTTTTTGGTTACCAGAGCCCTGCAATAAAGAGTTTTTCTGCGGAAATTCACTGTTTTTTGTTTTTGTTTTTACCTCCTCCAGCATTACATAACTTGCTCTCCTCTCCATAGCGATAAAGTACAAAAATACTGTAAGGTAGCCTAATAAATCTCGTTTCCATTGGTAAAATCAAAACTAAACAGTAGTTACATTCAAACATTAAAATCATTAACTATGCTATGATTATTAAAATGCTAACTATTAAAATGCATAACTACCACGAGACAACCCATGGGTACCTGACGGTAACCACACATTGGCCTCTCTGTTAACCAAACTCAGTAGAAAAATCCCAAGAATGCCCATACGAGGGCTGTAACAGTTAAGTTGATGTTCAACTTTGATAACATTTCTTTAATACAAGTAAATTGAATTGAACTTGACTCTTGTACTGCTCGAACTGTTACACGGCACTGCATGCCAACTTCCTTGTAACCGTTCAACGTAAAACTTTCCCGAGACCGATCTCTTATAATAACTATTTAAACTAGTGGGTCACAGAATGGCACAGACTTTCTCATAGTAAAGTTTTCCAATTTCATTGGTGTGGACTGGCAATATGGTCTTGCCCCATTCTCTTGCCAACTGCCATCTATCGCCGCCCAAAATAAATTTTTCCTCAATTTTTCGGTTTCCTAATAGTAGAAGCGAAATATTAATTTAAGATTATTAGAGAAGAGAAAAACCTCGTCCTAAATGGAAATTTTCGTTGAAAAATTTAGAGCCTTTTTAAGAAAATGGCGTTTAAGCGTTTCTGTACATGCGAAATTTGAAGCTCTTTTCACAGGAATCTATTGAGTTTCCGAAAAACTTAATTTGAAGTCATTTGAAGCACTTTCACTCACAAATACAGTAAGGTATACAAATTGCTGAAAGTGTGCATTTTAACGACGCTGAGATTTATTTTGAAAAAGCAAAAGACAAACACGAAATGAAAATTACGTCATAAACCGTGCAATTAGCACTATTTGTTGAAAGAGTTTGAAGAAAAAATTGGAGCCATTTTTGAGAAAATGGCATTTGACCGTTTCTCAAAATGCGGAAATTTGAACTCATTTTCAAAGAAAACTCTTGAGATCTCGAGAAACTTTATGTAACGTTATTTAAAGCATATGTACTTATAAATGCAATAGTGTGAACAAATTGCCGTTAATGTAAATATTAACAACGTAGGAGACAAGTCAAAAACAAAACATTTTTGTAATTTGTCAAAATAGAGTAATATGGCGATTATGTCATATTATAAGGCACTACTACCCTACCACTAATTTAAAGAAAATATTTGGAGCTCGTTTTGAAAAAATCGTGTTTTTATAATTTTTTAAAATTGCATATTTTGCACGCATTATTGCACGAAAACAAAAATTTTCAGAAAGGTCTACATGCCCTTAATGAAAGAACTAATTATGGACAAGAAATTTCATTCAGAGGAAAGAGTCAGTTTCAGAGTTAACCGTGAAAATCGGACCTATGCCACCTTTATAAGTGCATTTTATTATATTTATACAAGAAATTTTAAAAAAATTGGAGCCGTTTCTGAAAAAAATGTTGAGAATATTCCAGGGAATTCATGTATAGTACCCCCAAATTTTAAAGAATGTTTTTCAAAATCTCGAAGCTTCAACCAGATCCAGATGGACAGGGGTTTCTTGAATTTGGAAGAATTCTTACGTACTGTTTTGGCACTATGCTGTTGGACGGACGGACGGACGGACGGACGGAAGGACGGACACAGACAGACAGACAGACAGACAGACACAGATAGGCAGACACAGATAGACAGACACAGATAGACAAACGGGCGGGCGGACGGACAATATTTTTCATTGATGGCAGCGAGAACTTTCTCATTGTAACTTTTCTTTCCTAGTTCTGCCCTCGAAACGCACGTGGTGTATCGAAATCATGAAATGAACCGCGTCATCGCTTTGGCCTACTTAATTAATGTAAGTATGTTATAAAATTACTCTGTCCTTCACACTGAATTACACTGGGAGTCGAGGGTACGGTAAGGCAAGGTGAGGAATAGTAAGGGGGAGCTGGACGGTCGAGGATGTGATAAAGAAGAACAAGGCGGAGATGAGCGGGTGATATTGAAGTCAAAACAAGGCGGAACTGAGCGCTCAGGGGTGGGGTAAGGTAGGACAAGGTGGAGCTGAGCGATCGGGAGTAGAGTAGGGCAGCCTAAGATAGAGCAAGTAGAGCGGAGCGGGCGGAGTGGGGTGGGGTGGGGTAAGGTAGGGAGAGGAAGGGAAAAGTGGTGCTGAGAGGTCGACAATAGGGTAAAGAGGGGTGAAGAAGGGCAAGATGGAGCTGAACGGTTGAGGTGAGGTAAACAGGGCAAAGTGGAACTGTGCAGGGTGGGGTAAAGCAGGGTGAAAAATTGAGGATTGAGTTTAGAATCAAATCCACTTTCAAATTAAATATTCCTATTACATTCCACATACATAATTTTGTTACTCTACCTTAGCCCTATTCATCCTGTTCAACATGGTGAGGTGGACCTATGTGGCTTGGTACAGAGTAGTTTTGGGTAGTGCGGCACAATGCAGGGAAGACGTCAAGGTGGGTTTTGTTATAGAGTAACATCTATCTTAAGCCGGAATAGATCGGGACACAACAAAATTCTGGTTTAGGGAGGTTTCCGTCTTATGCAAGATTGTCCATTTTGTGACACTTGCAATGTTGATATATCTGCCGTGAAAGTAGTAAATTATATGACTTTATTATAATTATCAAAATACATTAACATATAACGTATTTATGAACGAAATAACCAATAAATGAATATCAAACACTCATTGACAGATTCTGAGTTGAAAAAATACACATCAAACTGCCTAGTGCCTGTATTCGGATTGCTATCTGACTCTTTCAACGCTCACTGCGTCATAACCCAGAACTATGACTTTCTGATACCCTCGAATGGCCTTGAGCAATACATATCTACCCGAGGAGTTATGATTTTCAACGTGGGGTAGGGAGACACGTGAATAGAAGCCATGTCCTTGCACCTTCCCACGCTCAGAGTCAAGAGAGAGAATTTCTTTACAGCCTACGCCGTGAGAGACAAACGACTCCAAAGTCGAATTTTAAGCTGACAGCTGAAGCCCCTCTCCTTCAATATCCGGCTGCCACGACTGAATCGCATGTCCCAAGGAATGTGAATTTAAAACAGACTTGCATAAGCATTCATATTATTAAGAACATCTCGTCCATTGCATTAAATTCACAAGAATTCCGTTTTATAAATATTTTCCCCCTGCAGGACATGAAAAACAGTTCCGTTTCCGCGTTGGAGAGGTTTCAGATTTATGCTGTGTAAAATGCTATTTAACTTCATGGGCCGGAGAAATTTTCCGGTTAAGTCAGGTTTCCTGTTTACACAGGTTCCGGTTTAGACAAATTTTACTGTAATTAGAATTTTTCGAAATCATTCCTTTTTCTGTTTATGCGATTGTAATAAGTACATCAAAGGGCAATGTGGGATACTTCGGCTATTTCCCTAAAAATTGATATATTGTTTGTTTATCGGCGGTATGTCCTCTACCAAACAATATGTAGCAGAGATAATACATAAATAGCCCTATTCGTTTAATACTAAATATTCCTTTTGATTTTTAATTCATTTTTTAGCATCATTCGTCGTTGAAATATTTCCAAATTACCTTTCAAAACTTGGCATTGACACATATTTCATTTACAAATTTGAAATCTTGATGTTGATTTTCTGTTTTTTTCTTACAGTTAGAGATATACTAGTTTTTCCAATTACAAACCAACTTTTACGGGCAATGAGTCAGAACGAACCGGGTTACTAAATTTAAATATACTGTTCACTCACCAGTGTACGGCGATTTTTATGAATTGGACAAAGTTTTCTTCAACCTAAGTTTCAACCTTTTCTTCGTACAAAGAATTACAAAGTTTGAAATCACGTCTCAAAACATTTGACTTCCTTGCTTACTAGATTTGTTTTCAAACGAATAAGTAAAGGTTTTGATTTGTAATTGACAGTAATTTTGAAATAAAATGAAAAGACGCATATTCACGTTTAAGTTATTCATTTTTTTTAAGGAATGCGGTGATTCCACGGAAGAAGAGGTAAATATGTATACTGAGATAGCTGTGTCAAATCATATTAAGAAACCTGGTAGCTCTTATTCATACAGAACCAAGCCGAATCACTTCATGCCTAGCGATTTTCAATGTGTTTCTATATTACGTGCTAGTGGTGATTTTCCATACCATCATATGTAGAAGGTGCTAGTGTTACCAAACAGAACTGCAGTCAATAAATATGGTTAGTAATTGCAGTTGCAGACTGCAATCCTGGTTTAGGATGGTGCTCATTTGGTTCAATGAATATACTAAGTAATTTCTATCCATTCATTACTACATAATAATCTTTCACCAGATAACAGTTATAATTATTCTACTTTAATTATAATTTTATTATTAATGCACGTGTTCGGTTTTAAAAAGTTTAGAATCGTCATTTTAGTTTATACCCTACTATATTGAAATATTATTTTAAAATTTTGAAAGTGTTTAATAAATTGTAAAAAAGTAAATATACAAGACGAAACCGTTTTCTTATCTTACATGCTGTTTTGATTGGGATTTCGCCATGTCCATTCAACCATACCGTTTGTCATTCTCATAGTTTAACGTGAATGAGGAAAACGTTACGATTACTTATTTTCGCTGGTGTAAAACATCAGGGTTCATTAAGAACAGAAAACCGTTTTATTTTCTGATCTACCACAGCTAAGTGTGAAACATCGTCATGGTATTCCATGACGTAAGTGGCATTGGAACGACAAACAACAGAAAAACATTGTATATTGTGATTCTGTTCGACTAAAAACTTTAAGTTTAGAATTGCGATACATGACTGTGCCCTAAAGTAGAACGTCAGACATTTTAAAATCATGGTCGAAAATAAATTGGTTCTGCATCGTAAAAATCTCACTTGGGAAAAATTTGTTGTGATTTGTATTCAGCATTCCTATAGTTTTAAGTTCATAGGTAGATTCAGTGACCTATTCAACTTCGATCTACAGAAAACAACAACAATAATAATAATAACAATTACATAATAATAATAATAACAATAATAATAAGCCTGTCCCATGGCGCAGGCGGTTTCACTCATCATCATTCTATCACCTCAAAATTCATAATTCAAGGCTTAGCAAGGGATACAGCCGAAAAGCTTATCCCCATAATTACACACGTTGATCTCTCTCCTGGATAGAATTCGACTGGGCTTCGGAAATGAACGCGTAGAGTGGTCTGTAATGGCCTATACGCTAATAATAATAATAATAATAATAATAATAATAATAATAATAATAATAATAATAATAATAGCTATGAGAAAGTACTTTGCGGATAAAGCATATACTTCTCAACTCCACAAGGTAATTGTACAGGCAGATGACAATTACACGCCCCTTAAACTCAAACAAGATATGACAATTCAACTGTCCTCATTGGAGTAAGCTACTGCAAGAGTGTTGTAATTGTATTAACCGTTGTGTGAGTGTTGTGCCTTGCATTATCGAGGAGCATCATGACCTCACAGGTGAGCCTGCCTGGTCGTTTCGTGCAGAGATTCAAGTGGGAGGTTCAGTAGCGAATCCTGAACATTATTTCAAGTATACCGCACTTTATGACAGCTACTTCTACCGTTGTCTTATTTTGAGCTTTTCTGAAATCCCAATACTATGACATTCCATACTTAATAATTGTTCTATAAGACAATTAAACGAACCACTAACTTCTGGATCTTTAACACATTTTTTTCATAGAAACTGAAAGAAGTGTAACGAACGACCGGTGAAGGACTGTTCACCGCAATATTTTGCAGTGCTTACCGACCAGTCATACGCACATCTTCCCCTCTTGCCACCCTTGCAACATGTGGAGTCCTAGGTTAGCGGCTAGGTTCGCGGCTGGCATGCGGTGCCTTCGCCTACACTAGCGACTTCTCTGGACAGCATTAAGAACCGTTTGTAACTTCTGACTAACGCACTTCATAACGCATAGGATGCGGAAGAATAACTGGCTCTCGGTAGCAAAACAAAGTTGTTTCTTTTGCATCCGTTTTAAAGCTTTCAAAATCTCAATAACTTTTTAGAGAATTACGAAACTTGTCAAACATTCATTTTACAATTCGAATTACTAGGTATACCTGCGGTATATGCAGTTTATCGGAGAATTCGCCCCTGGGGAGGTTCTCGGTCACCCTCCCTACAGTCCAGACTTCTCTCCCTTCAATTACGCCATTTTGGTTCCCTGAAGAAGGCTCAGAGACAAACGATTCAGCTCGTCCGACGACAAGCAGTACGTGTGGAACTCCTTCACTACACAGTCCCGGGAATATTACGAGACAGCCATTCACTGCCTGAGTCGCAGTGGAACAAGTGCCTCAACACGCAGGGCCAGGTCCTAGGCCTCCGGCTCCTTTCTTTTGGAATGCTCCTTATATAAATTGGAGCATGATCAGGTGGGCCGGATTATCCATTCCAATTTGTTAAGAAATGCACGGTATCACAGGCAGTTGTTACACCATTCTATCAGTGTCACCCAGAGGCTGCATTGAAAATGAAACATAAGTTATACTTGGACCGTGGTATTCTGACCGAGAGGATAATTCAGCACAACAGACCCGAAATTACCCTCTGGGACAAATCTGCAAACAAAATTTGGGTCACTGATTTGCAACATGATGACAACATACCAGGCTAAAATCGACAAATACAGAGACTTGATGTTCACTGTAAGAACGTGTTTGTTTCAGTGAAACGTTTCGTTATGTATCATGACTGATGTCGTGCTAAAATATATGATCTGGAAACGGACGGGGAAAATTATCATCGGCCTGTAGAAGTCGATTATCATTATTACATGCTCACTAATCGGGAGGTTCATGGGGGACATGTGGGATTTTAATATTTCACTTTTGAAATTTTATTATTATTATTATTATTATTATTATTATTATTATTATTATTATTATTATTATTATTATTATTATTATTATTATCATTTGTCGTTGTTGTTGTAGATTAAAAGCCTTTCGATAGATTATTCATTTATTATTCTTCAAATGATTACATTTTACGTTCTAGTATAATACGAACTCCACATACGAATTACGTATTCGACCATTCAGCAAAAAACAATTGTACCTCGACAACTAACATAACCCCGGTAGCTTCGTAACAACGTAACTTGGTTTTATTCTCTTAAGTAACATGAATACCATCAATTCCCTCCTTTTGTCATCATCATAATTAATATTATTATTATTATTTTTATTTATTATTATTTATTATTATTATTATTTATTATTATTATTATTATGTATTATTATTTATTATTATTATTATTATTTATTATTATTAAGTGTTAACTCTTGTTATTATATATAAATATGTTAGAATCCCTTCATTTGTTTTGAAGATTTTAAATATGTAAATGTTACCATGCTTTGATATTGTATCTGGGCGGTATCTCTGTGAGACCAAAAATTTGCGAACAAACAAAATAATAAATAATATTAAGAAAAAGAAGAATTTCGCAATTCTTCAATGTTGTTTTTATTTAACATTTATTTGGGAGTCAGAGTTTTCTTGTTCGACCGAAAGACTAGTGATTAAGAAATTGTTTAAGAAATGTTACCTCAAATTATTTATTCCATTATATTCATTACTCAAAAAATATCGCAAAATGAATCACCTTCCTTAATATTTATATATTTTTTAAAAAGCTTGGTCATTTATTAAGGTAATGTGTACTCTTACTCTCATCGTTCAGACGAGAGAGCAAAACTTGGCATGTACTAATCACCATCTATTTTTTTCCTTGGCAGATCGATGCCTTCAAAATATTGGAAAACAAAAATGGCACACCCATAGTGTCAAACAATCGTCCATTCCAGGACAGCACTCCACAAGTCATCAATCTCCCCTGCAACGATGATGATGATGACGACGAATAGGAAATATAAATTGATAGTAAATGGTCGCCAATGAGTCTGTGCATGTGCAAAATAATACAAAAAATACACATGATTGAAGTCGAAAATGTCTCTTTACCACCAATGACTAAGCCATTTACATGAAGTGTTTTATTGTACCAGCAGCCGAACTTGATAAACACAGATCAAGTCAATATATAAAAAAAATATCCGTTAACATATTCGCTTTTTCCTTGTCTTAGTCTCCTTAGCAGTTTCAATTCCGAGGTCAGCATTCTGAAGTAAATCTTATTTTACATGAGTGTTGTACTAGCTCTCTCGGCATAACCTTTTCCGATGAAGGGGAGCTTCATTTATTTTACGTCAAAAACTGTTAAAAACTGTGTGTGACGTGCAATGGGGAAGTGAATTATGTGCACGTTTTCAAAATTCTGTGATCCCTGTACTAAGTCATATACTACTTGAATTTGAAAACAGAAAAAATAGCGTTTTTTCAAGGATTGTAAAAAAAGCTCCAATGTAATAAAATCTAAATTCAAGGATAAATCAGCAACAAATTTGGGCTCTTATCTATCAAGTCCTTCGTCAAGGGATAATACTTCCTGCCGCGACAACATGGAAACGATAATTTGAATAACTATATTTACCAATGCAATCTAGAGGTCGTACACAGATAATGAAGTTACATTTATGTCCAGGAGCAAAGCAAGGGGCCTCTCAGCATTTGCTCAATGGACCAGGGAAACTGGACGAAATACCACATCGACATGGGAGTCATTGATCCGGAGTCTGCGGTACAATACTTGTTACATGTTGTTTACATTTATACAGACCAAACGGTAAATAACGCACTAAATATCACTGTTAAAATTAATGTTACTTTCCTTGTGATCCTCGATATAGTCTCTAATTGTATAGAAACAGTTATGCAGCAGATACGATTTCACTTGGAATTTAAACTTTTCTATCGAATTTAATCGTTTAGTGCCATCTGGCAAAAGGTTGTAAAATAATGAACATGTATCGTATGTGATTTTTTTGTAATGAGCTGTTGATATTGTCACCTGATGAATATGATTTCTATGTCGGGTGTTATAGTACTAGATAACGACGTTTTCTGAAAATATATTCCCGTCCTTAAGCAAGTCATTTCTGACAGACACTACAGATTCGTAAATCAACAGACAATGTAATGCTAAAATTCCTAGATTAATAATGAGAGGCTTCTAATAATCACGTGGGTGGGATTTGGTTATTATTCCAACAATTCTGTTTTGTAATCTAAAAGTCTGGGAGCTATAAGATGTATTTCCCCAGAATATTATACCATATCTCAGGCGGGCATGAACATTCGCGAAATATAAACAATGAGCAGTATGAAGGCTAACTGAATTTGAAAGAATTCTGAACGCGTAGCATAATGAACTTAATTTTATGTTCAAGTCATTTAAATGGACGTTCCATTTGAAGTTTGACTGACTTGAGAGACTGAATTTATTTGAAATGAAAAACTGCATTCAAACCGTTTTCTTTTCATTTACTATCAATTTGTTAGTACGGAACCGATTTGAAACATCTGATATTGTACGATTCACGGTTTCTTTATTGCAAAGAATATTCGTATCATCCCCAAAGAGAACCGTTCTTCCGTTTCGAATCGTTTAGGGCGTATCGTTTACATATAGTAAGAAGAAATTACGGCCGAAAATCGATCCTTGAGGAACTCCACGTGCAATTGGCAAAGAGTCGGAAAGGTGTGTACATATTGTTCCATCATTCCAGTAAAGCATTTCCACTCTCTGAGATCGTTTTTTAAGGTACGAACCAACCAATCTAGGGCAATACCACGCATTCCATACGAAGGTAATTTGGAAAGTAAAATGTCATGATCAATGACGTCAAAAGCTTTTGAGAGATCTAAAAATAATCCAATAGGTTCCTCGTTTTGATCCAATGATGAGGCGACATCTTTAAGAAAAGAAAATATGGCTGTTTCCGTTGATTTTGATTTTCTAAATCCATGTCGGCAATCTGAAATCGCGTCGTGTTTACTGAGAAAAGTTTCCATTCGTACGTAAAAAATTCTCTCTAACATTTGTGGAAAAAAGTGACAGAAGTGAAATTGGCCGATAATTTTGATTTTCATTTTTGTTGCCTTTTTTGAAGAGCAGCTTAATCTTAGCTATTTTGCAAATATCTGGAAACGTTCCGGTGCATAATGATGAATTAAATATGTGAGTTAACGGGTGTATAATGGCAGGCGCACAGATCTTTAACAAGGAATCCTGGAATTCATCTAAACCGGCCGAATATTTATTTCTTAGTTTACCGATTATTTTGGGAATTTCATAGGAAGAGGTTTCGGAAACGAACATCGTGTAACTACTTGAGACTTTCTTTGGCTTAAAGGGATTGCCTTCTCACTGGCTACGAGGTGTGTCTCCGTTTGGAAGAATTCCTAACTAGGAGAGTTGACGGTGTCCACTCTCAGTGGCATTAAGATACTCAAGACCCACCACCAACATCATGTACTTTGGGAATCAAAAGATCACATCAATTAAAACCATCAGCAAATATATTACGTCACTCCATCCACACCCGAATTTATTATCAACCCTATAGCAATTGGTAATGTGCATGAATTTCCTAATTCATTAGTCATAATTTCTTTTTTAAAGGCATGCCAAATTGATTGTCTACCTATTCAATATTATAGATATTGAATTATTATATCATATATTTAATTGAAATCATGTACATTAAAGACAATCAAATCAATACATGTTTAACCCTTCCAGTGGTCGCGCTCAAAATTGGATCAAGAGTGGTGGCGCGGATAACAATTGTAGTCCATTTTAAAAAATCCTATTAATAATACTTCATGAACAAATTGTCTTTTAGTTTGAATATAGAAGAGTAATAGTATCTAAAACACTGACGAATATACTATTAAATTTATTAGAATGTTGATATATTACAAATACATATAACGCAACATAAAATGGTATGTATAATGCATTTAAACAAATATACTCAAATATGTATGTGAGCAGATGTTTGTTTTTGAAACGTCTTGTGCTCTATATGTTTTATGGACTTCAATTATATTGTAGGAAACCGATGAATAACCATGCGAACGGAGACCCGGGTGGGGTACAGTCACACAGGTGCGCAGGCAGTGGTGGATAACAGTGCACACGCTGAATTTGATTAGTGGGCGCGAAGTGTGCATCTTACCAGTCATCCCTGCTCCCGGATTGAGAACCCCAGTGTTTGGGTGCTCTAGATCGAAAGAAATTGTGTTATATGTACTAGTTATTTGAATAATACACAGAGATAGAATTTTGTAAAAGTGTAACCCGACTAGTGGCGGGAACACGTTTATTGACAAAAAGGAAAATTCTTAAGAACAGTTTAAAATTACTATTTCACTTAGGAATCTCTAGTCCAGAAATATTGTTCAATTTAAGTGGAGATGGGCAAATTCACAAAAAAACTGGTGGCGATGATCATGTTACCTCGCTTCGGTGGGATTGCACGCCGCAGGTCTTTACCGGACAATTCCAGCTGTAGGTCTCTGGCTTGCAGCTGAAGTGGACTTGTCTGGAAACAGGAAGGATCTCGTGATCCCGTCGCATGCCCGGAAAATCAGCAGCCGTCCGCGACCATGCTCGAAGTGACGAATCATCATCAAGACAGGGCTGTCACACGTCACCTTCCTGCGTTCGCTCACTCTTTTAATTACTTGTAGGGTGTCGGTCCGACTGATCCACCACACGCAATTAATTACGACTGAGTGATGGATAGTCGTATTGCTTAGACCGGCAGTAGATAGTTGATTGATTTTTTCATGTTTCCGGGCGCGTCAACTGCACTGGTCATTAGTCCGTTAGTGTAGTGCATGTTTTTCCTCGGGAGGTGGCGGTGATCTTCTCCCGCTGGATGGCGAGATCCGGCGCCGATCTACCGTCGGCTAGTCAGGTTCCCTCTAACCAGGACTCTCCCACCAGCGGGGCACCGCCCCAGCCGGGACAAGCTCTAAGTTCCCGACCGGTCTCCCGGAATATGTGGTAGTGTAGTGCATGTTAATTAATAGCAGGGTATTGTGTATGGGGAGGATGGGAGCAAGGAGAGAAGGCAGATCGCGCGCAATCTCTGGCCCGTTTGATAGGGTACTGCACTGGCATTTGTCAGGTGTTTATCGGAGAAATCACGGAAGACTATCGATCAGAGCAGCCGGCCGCTGAATTTCTCCTCAGACAGCGACTGAATTCGGCCTGGTTGAAAGCTGGTGTCGAAAATCTGCAAAGAGAGCGGAACCCTGGAACCTCCGGTCAGAGGCGCTGCAGTGACATCAGTTGACCAGTAGATAGTCGCACAACAGTAGATGGTGCCTTCCGCACAAATTTGCCTAGGTTTCGTCTTACCAAGTCTTTCTCTCTCCAGCTCGTCCTATCCAGTCTGTCCCTCACTAGTTCTTCCCACCAAGTTCTCAGATCAAATGTCCTCTATCAAGTCATCTCAAGTGTCTTTTTCCTGATGGTCTGTTGCTCCCTCGCTTTATTCTCCCTACCCCATCTGGAAATTTTTGAACTCTGTCATGTGCGTAATGCTTTGCCTCTGTTTGGTTCGATCATCAGGCTTCAGGAATCTTTCACTAATCTTTTCCGTCGATTTGCTCTAGGCTATCCCTCCCTTAGCAACCTACTTTGCTTTTTAATTGTAGTCGCCTTTTGCACAATTATGGGCACGCAGCGATCTCGGAGAAAATAGGCAGCGCCTCATACCATGATGATTTTATGGTGTCCTTAGGGATTAGCGGCTAAGTCTACTGGGTTGATTAACCGAGCTGTTCCTGTGATAAATTCAATAATCGAAGAGGCTCGCAGAGAAGCGGGGACTGTTTTCGACTCCAGACACTTTGCCGGCGGCGTAAGTGCGCATGAGCCGGCCTGCGTGAAGAGTGCGCATGACGAAATGACCGGAGGAGGGGTGTCTGTACCGAGGGGTAAGTGCATGTGAACGGTGGGTTCCTGTACACACACACACACACACACACACACATATATATATATATATGTATATATATATATATATATATATATATATATATATATATATATATATATATATATATATTGTAGCATCCTGGACTTGACTCCTGCTCCAGAGAGACAGTTGCAAGGATATAGGGATGAGGAGTTAAAAATGAAAAACTTCCGAACAAAGGCAAACCCTTCAGAAAGTCCAAAAGGGGAGGCTTGTAGGTGCCAGGTGAAAATTGCAGCAGAGAGCAGAGGCCTCAAGACGAGTGCGTGGGGGAAAGATTACGCAGGAAGTCATGTGACTCGAGCATATACGGCAAAAACCTGTCCGCTAAGTCTGGCGCGGAAGTGCTGTAGGCACGTGTAGGTGTTCGAGTCTCGAGCACTGTGAAGTATGCTCGACACTTCGGGGCAGATTGTCTGCCGAGACACATCAGGTGCCAAGTTGCGACTCGGTCGGTTGTTAAAATCACAGGCGCGCGGCCGCAGGGCGTGTTGAAGAGGGCGCTGCTGCAAGTGCTCCGACAAACACCTTCAGTGAGGTCTGTAAAATGAGTGTACATAAATTGGTGTAAATAAATTAGTATATACCCACTCGTGTCTGTTCCTTGTGGCGATCCCTGCCGGCGTTCGCTCTCTGCACACACACACACACACACACACACACGTAGCCTATAATATTTCCCTTCAATTTTCTCCTGAACAGTGAAGATATTGAATGGTTTTACTAAAACTTCTGCTAGAAATTTTTTTATATAAGTCTATGCATAATATTATCTATTACAGTTTTATTGCAGATATATTATTAACTTTGATTTTTAAATTGAAATCTATAGATTTTTAGCTCATCGTAACAAGCGTATGAAGAGACGAGTTCATAAATATACAAATAACCATATGTTATAACAAAAAATTTCGAGAAATTACGTCGATTTAAGTAAAACGTTTTACTCTTTGAAAGACTGAAAACGTTTACCATAGAGATCAATGTGAAGGAATGGCCTCGCCGCATATCACCGGAATTTCTGTTCAAATTACGGAAACCAGCAGTCGGCATTGCGTCTTTAAAACTCTTATTTTCTCGAAAATTTTGTTGTAGAAACATATGACGTGCTCATGTTATGAACTCATTCTGCTACTTGTTATGATGACTAAAAATATATAGAGTTCCATTTAAAAAATCAAAATGAGTCCCATCTCTGCAATAAAAAATGCAATAGATTATACTATCTTGTGATCATGTGCCCCTTGCGCCTGTAATTTAAAATGAAAACCACCTCTCAATATCTACAACAGTTCAGAAAGAATAATATATATATATATATACATATATATACATATATATAATACATATATAATACACATATATAATACACGCATATATAAAACACACACACACACACACACACACACACACATATATATATATATATATATATATATATAGTGACGTCACGGGTTATGCAGACCGTAATGCCACCATAAGCCGCACAAAAGACCAAGGGCAGAAATGGTACGAGACGGGCGATGGTCCGAGAAGGCGACATCTACCGCAGGTTTCGCACTCCGATGCCCAAAGTTGGCGATAATGTTTTTACTCGAGAGGCGCGAAGGAGAAAAGTTTACCTCAAGAATTTTTCCCCAGGCAGTCGCATAAATGCCACGACACTTCAGTGAAACTCTCTTACGACTTCAACAGCGACAGTGACTCAACTAAATTCTTTGTGGTGTAATCAGTTGAGTAGGAGTATAATTTTACTGCTTTAAGTAAGCGGTTGAAACGCGGTAATAAGTGATAGAACTCCAGAAGCAAAATTATGTACAGTATTTGCTACCATTACTTGATAAGCGAGCGATAAGCTGCTCGAACTTGAAATAGTTTCATAATCGAAGTAAATTCGCACAGAAGGACTCTGAACGAAATCAGTATTTAATTTTGTACCGCGACCACGCACATCAAAGTGTGGTATGTCGGCCGAGTGCTAGAAGTAGTCCATTCAAGCACGTTAGTTATTTAAAACTGTTAGCGAGCAACGGGTACGCGGCAGGCGGCAGAAGGACGACTCCAACACTCAAGCGTAGGCGAGAAGGACTTGGACCAATCCGTGGATGGTACGAGCGCGAGGACGAGAGAAGGTTTGGAATTTGGACGTGTGGCGGCGTCACTGAGATCAGGCAGAAGAGTGAATTGTAACCGCGGGACATCAGACCAGTCAGAAGTGACGTGGCGAGGACTGCGAGCGGCCAGACAAAGGTTAACTGACGGCAGGCAGGAAGAAATGTCGAGGGTGAACTAGCAGCTTCTATGCGACAATTTGTTGGGAAACTGTGTAGCTTTAAACGCAGGCGTAGCCTCTTAAAATAGGTAGAAAGTTCCAAGTAATTATTGGAAATAATATTTCGAACGTATGAGCGGCAGTTTTGAGATTTCATTCGCTGTACGCCTGATAAATTCGTTTTGAATACCATAAGCTTGTACAACTTTTGTAAAGTAAATTATAATTTCATGTAATGTAAAAGTAATCTTATTGAAAATATGCTTCCATTGTGATGTCAGGGATAATCAGTTTATATAATTTTGTAAAGAATTTTGATTTAGTAACGTGTGTGTCACGATTTATTCTTGTCAGTAGAGTTAACAGCATTGTAATAAATGCGCAGCGCTCAAAGGCTTGACCTCTGTGAAGACTATAATAGAATAATTGTAGGAGTGCTAAGGGCCGTGCAGAGAAAACTTTAGATTAACAAAGAAGTTAAGTGAGGTACACGAAATAATTGAGGAAGGAGGTAGAAAGCAAAGTATTGTAGAATAGTGCGTATTGAAGTAATCAGGCAGTCAAAGGTGACGCCTATACGTTCTTTATGGTTGTATTATTTCTGTTCTTTTGTTTCTGTTTTCTTTGCAGTGACCATCTATAAGTACATACTAATGTATATTTGTACCACTGTGTATTGCTACTGAATATATGCTCATTTTACCAGAATTTTATATAATTCATTGTGTCAAGGGTTCAGACCTTTCTCATACCCGAAAGATCCTGCTTCCTGAGCTATGAACACCAGGCTCGCTTCACGAGCATTCATAGTTTCACGCTTCATCGCCACCGGCTGGAAGGTAGTAGGTGGGCGTGTTATATGTTTGGCGCCCCATACTTGTGGAGCAGTGATCCGATTAAATCCAGGTAAGCAAGGAGAACCCTAGACACAGATCAAAAGTGAGCAATTTTTGTGGCCTGTATTGAGTGTTAATATTGTGTCTCTTTGCAGCAAGTGTTTCTTTGTACAGTGAAGTGTTTTGTATTGTATTTTGGAAGAGTGTGTTAGTAAAGGTGCTCAAGGCAGACATAAAGAAGACTAAGTATGGCAGGAAATCCGAATATAGGGAACCTAAGAGATCCAGGGAGTGATAGGGATAGTGAGGTAGACGGAAGGACGAATTCTTCAAGATGGAAAACCTAGGTTTACGAGACAAGAGGCAGCAGCTAGGCCGCCGTAGATCGCACTGAGTCGACAGAGAGCACGCCACACCAGCAAGGACAGCGACGAGAAAGAAGACGCGATGAGAAATTTAATGCAGGCATTGTTGAAACTTCGCGCGAGCATTTAGTCAACAAGTATTGAAAATCAAGGGCAAAAATTAGCGGAAGAAATTAAGAGCAGTCGCGAAAGCAGACGAACAGGGGCAAAGATTAGCGGAAAATTGAAACAGTCGCGAAAAGCAGACGAACAGGCAAGATTAGCGGAAGAAATTAAGAAAACAAGTCGTATAAAAATCGACAATAAATTAGAACAAATTCAACGGTCCATGATACGGTCAGTGGTAAATGTGACGAGCTGGCAAGAAGTTGCGGCGCGGGTCGTGGAATATAGAAATTTAGTAGAAGAGCGACTCGGGGAAGTCGGGAGCCGAATTCACTCTTTGTCGACGGAGTTGCAGAGGCAAAACAGGGATCACGGTGAACAGTTAGGCGAAATTCGTAACCAAGTTCAAAGTTCGTGAAGGAACGAAACCCAGGGCTGAAGCGGAAACTACCCGAATTGAGAGGAGGTAGGGCGAGATCAGGATGTTAAGGAGGGAGCCGAAGCAGAAGGTGGAACGAGGGGCCCATGGGAGGAAATATTAATATTCCTCATTCTTTAAAATTCTCGAGACATCGAACGAAGGCGAACGCGTTTGTGAAGGCGTTGCAAATTTCTTCATCTTATCGAATATCCGAAAGCCATAAAACAATGCTTTTGCATCAGGTTATGGAAGGCAACGCTAAAGCATGGCTTGAAACGTTGAGCCCGTACCCAGCCAGCCAGATTTCTCGATCGGTATTGGGGAAAAGAACAGCAGATGAATTTCAAGATTTCTTTAATGAGCTCATATTATCGAAATTCATGTAGAACAATGCGCGATTATGCGGCCCGGAAAATCGCGGCGTTAGGAGTTGTTACTCCGCCAGTATCAGACGAAGAAGTCATATGCGTCTGACGCGACATTTCGCTTGGCGCGCAGAATTTGTTAAGAAGCGTGGAAGTTAGAACGGTGGAACGTTTCCAGATATCTTGAAGTACGTTCTCACGTTCGAGTGCTAGCAGAATGCGAAGCAGGCAGTTCAAATATTAATGCGATTCCGTAGTCGAAGAGGCGGTACGAGAGGAAGACGGCAAGTAGGCAACGTGAAGGGGTGAAGGAAGGCGGTCGCGAGGCCGTTGAAACGGGATGAACGACGACACACCGTCGGGGTCGCCTGTAACAGACCTCGGCACAGGCGGCTCGGCGCGGCAGGCACGATCGCCAGAAATGGGCAGAAATCGCGGCACACCTGGCGCAACTAGTTCGGGAAACACCGGGAGTTCGATTTGAGACGGGATCCCAGGTCGAACCCGGAATACAACGAAAACGCGATCCCTGTGATTACAAGTATGGTAGAAAAACGGAAAATGGAACTAGAAAAGAGGTCGCGGCGGAACATTACGATGTCAATAATCAAGGTCAGGGTAATGGGCAGATAATGAGTCGAGCGCTGATTGGTACTGGATCGGTAAAGTCTGTGATAGCGGGGGAAACATATGAGGAATTAGTGAGGAAAAATGTTGAGGTGTTAGTGCTGCCTATGAGTAATACAAGAGTAGTAGGCGCATGGGGGAAGAAATCGCATCCTATCACAAAGCAGGTGATGATTGAAATGAAGATTGGCGGTAAGAAGCTATGATGTGATCTGTTTGGTAGTGAAAGAAATTGATATATCCTTTCATACTGACGTAGATTTTTGGAAGAGCAAATTAGTTGTGAACATGGAAAAGCGGCAGGTTAAGTCAACGGTGAGAATATGTGGGAGAAAGAAGAAGTCGAGGTGAGGGAGGGAAGGAATGAAGGATGAAAGAGGAGAAAGGCAGTTCGAAGAAATTGGGAAATGTGTAGGATAGAGAGAAGAAAATGAGATATTGAGAAATTGAGAGAAAGACAGACAGAAGAATAATATTACTGTTGATCAGAAACAAGCGTTTACTTCAAATGTTATTAACAGGAGGTTAGAACCGTATTAAAAAGAAACTTAAGCGAAAGAATATCAATTTCGATCAGGTAACAGATGATACGCCATTTAATGCAAAAAATTACCAATTCCGATTGCGTATAGAGACCGGCTGCGAACGCTGAATTAAGCGAATGTTAGACGACGGATTATAAAGGAAGGCGACCACGGCGTACGATCCTATCTTGATAGTTAAAAGAAGACGGTAGCATACGATTTGTGTCTGGACGCGGAGGCTGAACATGACCAACAGTGCCTTGTCGCGACGTGCCGCCCAGAATCAGTGAGGTTATTAATTTTGGCGGTTGTGGTTCGCAATACTGATTTTCGCCGCTTGCTGGCAAATGCCGTCGCGTCGGATCAACAATATACGGGTTTCACCTTTCAAGGAATCACATGTGTTCGCGGTACGCGCTGGGCGAAAAATGGCGTTTTGGCGCTCGTGCATTACTCGACCGTATTTTGCAGCAGTCTGCATGAGCGCGCGACATTATATGTCGATGATATGATTAAGTCCAGGACGTTTGAAGACCATTTAAATGATCGAATTGATCTTTCAGTATTGATTGATAACAATTTAACCTGAACGGAAAAAACAGATTTCTGTGTGAGTAAAGTTTGATTTTTCTAGGATACGAAATATCGAAGGCGGTATTCTATTGAAAGAGGGAGATAGATAAAATACCTGCGCACACGTAATATTCGACAGCTCCAAGCATGTTAGGAATGTTCTACTACTACAATCGGTTCTGCCCGAATTACGCATGATGATCGTAGGCCCTTTATACAAGCTCTTAAAGAAAACTCCAGAAATGGCGTGGAACGAAATCATGATCGCACTGTCAGGCAATTAAGAATATGTTCCGCCGAAACATGTCATTGCTCACCCCGATTTCAACAGGGAGATGATATTACAAACAGACAGTAGTGCTTACGGGATAGGAGCCATTCTGTACCAAGAATACGACGGGCAACGCAAGATTGTACAGTTAGTGAGCAAATCACTGAAGGGAGCACAGTTGAATTACTCGGTCACAGAAAACGCTGGGATTGTTTGGGCAATTATGAAGCTAAGGCAATATTTGACGGGCCGCACGTTTGTGATCAGAACCGACCATAAGTCCTTGACGTTCTTGGATAAGTGTCATACGGAGAATGACCGATTAAAACGGTGGATAGTATGGCTGCAACAATTTAGTTTCACATTGCAATATTGCCCGGGAAGAGAAAACAGACTCCCCGATTTATTAAGTCGTTTAGGTCGAGGAGATGGTGCGCGAATAAGGCATCAAGGAACTGTAGTAATAGCTCCGATCGAACTGAATGTTCCAGAACAACTTCGAGTGGGAACAAGGGCAGCAGCAATTGCTATGGCAAGGCAGGATGATAAATTCTAGAAATGAAACGAATCAGGAGGATGACTCGCGTAGAAGTGAAACATGACCAAGATCCGGACCGATGGCGTTTACTTCGAGGCCTCGCAACCGTCAGGGTGCACCATCGGCCTCCAGTGTGCATCTGGATGCCGAGGAAAAATAAGAAGTTGGTGCAATACGTTCTGCAAGAAATGCGCATTTCGGGGCGCGGAAGATAATCCATATCCGCCGAACTGTGCTAGTGGAAGGGAATGGCGCGCGACGTGCGACGCATCATCGGACAATGCCAGACGTGTTTGACGACGAAACATCCTAATCGCAAATATGCAGGCGAAATGCATGCAGTAATACCAAGTAAGCGGAATGAATTACTGGCTATTGACATTTATGGACCACTGCCGAGAACCACCAACGGAAACAAGTACTTACTGTTAATGGTTGATGCATTTTCAAGTTTACGCGGGTATATCCTCTTAATAAACTAATGCTGCTAACTGCCTGCGCCAATTGATGGCACGTTTCGAGATTAGCGGGAATATGCCGGAAGGTATTGAGTGACCACGGTACACAGTTCACAAGCAAGCCACTACCGTCAGGCGTTACAAGGAACTGACGTCACTCCAATATATTCAAGCATACACCCTCAAGTAAATCCACTGGAGCGGACGATGAAGGAACTATCCCGCCTTTCAGGACTCCTGTCACCAGCGACACCATAAGATAGAACTTATTGTCCATACATCAATGTGTGGCTCAACCATGAAGTCCATGAGAGCATCGGCGCTACGCCATGGGAAGTGCGCCGGGACCAAACCACCTCTTTGCTGGAGATGCTCGACCGAGAAGAAGATATGCGGGCGAACAACCGACGATGACTGAACAAGTTCTCCGGGGCAGAAGAGCACATGAAAAGACGAAATGCAAAGAAACATCAATTTACTGTGGGACGGCAGAATTGTATTTGGTTCACCGAGTATCGACCTCGCCTTAGGATGTTCGCAAAATTCTACAAACTATTCGAAGGACCGTGTGAGTTGCAGCGGATTGCCCAGCTCCCAATGTTGCTCGTTTGATAGACAACGACGGTGAGCATGTAGGCAGCTATAGCACTACAACTTTGTTGCCAAAGTACTGAATCTTGGATAGGAAGGAAGGAGGCAATGTGAGCGTTCGTGTAGCCTGGCCGCAAGCTTACACGGCACTCTCATCTTCGACGGTGCCGGGTGATTAATAACATCGAGTGCAGCACGCAAGAAAGGCGCGACCTGTCGGTGTCGGCCAAGCAGCGGCGAGGCAATTTCGACGGAGGGGCGGCGCGCGTGGGGTTTCTATGACGTCAGGGCCGCATTTATACAGCGGTGCAGCAGCTGGGGTCTTCTCCGTTAATCCGGCGACACGGGCAGAAAGCACTAGTTCTATGAGTCTGGTGGTGTAGACGAACGCGTAAGTTCTCTGCAGATTTAGTAGTGAAAGTGAATAATTGGTGGTGTAGCGTGGAGATTAGTTGGTATAGGAATGTGATTGCCAATACGAACATATTAGTAATCGCTGCGAAGCTCGTTAGAAAGAAAGCGGTCAGGCGAAGTAAGAACAGTAAACGTTTTTTCAGAGTGCTCATTTCGTGCAGAGAGAGTTTTGTAAAATCCAGTGGAGTCTGCGTGTACAAGCGCTGCAGCCATCCGAAATTACGCTTCGACGCTCGGTGTAATAACGCAAAGATCCGATTTTGCGACGCGCCAGAACTTGGAGGCGTAGGCATGCACGTTCGTGGCGAGACGGAAAAAAGGAGAAGGGGAGCCGGAGCGGATGAAGCGTACGAGAGAAGGGCCTGATTGACCGATTTGCGTGACGGACGGGCAAGCGGAGCAGGAAGAAGGGCTCAGTTTCACCGGAACGCGCCGGCGGACAGGTGAAGCGTACGGAAAGCTGGAGTGACGTCGCTGCGACACCGGGCAGCAGGAGTGCCAGATAGCCTTCGAGCAGACTGGAGGCGCCACGTAAAGTAACCAGACTGCGACTTTTCATTACGAAGATTGGTGCGGACCAGAAAGTGGACAACGACAAATTTGCGTGTTAGTTCATGTGAGAAACACCCTAAATTCAGTATAGAAAGACTGTCACCTTTTAAACAAATTCGTGGAGGTTTAAATTCTGCTAAAAGTATGCCTTGTTTGATTTTGCCAAAAGGAAACCTTGTACAATTTTACGGCAATGTTATGTAACTAACTGGCTTCATTTTGTGTTATTGGGGAAGGCTGAGTTGTTCCACTATTTGATGAATGTGTATATTTTTCGTGATTTAAATTGTACGTATTATAGTAGATTTCCATGTTACTGTGTCACATCACTTTCTCATACCCAAAGTTCCTGCCCCGAGATATTGAAGCTCGAAGAGCGATCTATCAAGGGCGTTTCCGTTTTAATGGAGACGTTACATATACATATATACACACACACACATATATATGTATATATATATATATATATACATATATATATACATATATATGTATATATATATACATATATATACATATATATACATATATATATATATATACACTATATATCACATATATATACATACATACATATATATATTGAAACGCACCGCGTTTCTGAACATAACCGCAGGTGCAAGCATGGTTTAAACAGCGCAGTGGGGCAACCGTCCGGGCGAACTCAGCCGAGCAGAGTGTCCCGCGGCATGCAGACGAAAGGAACGCGAAGTACGAGACTTCGACAGTTGAGAAGGGGATCATTAGGAACGCGAGGCAGTTGCGAAGGGAGGAGTCCGTGTGGAAGAGGTAACGGACGTGTGCGAAGAAGCTAATGATAGCGGCGGTGAAATATAGTTGAGAGAATCGATGACATCGGCGAAAATCGAACGTAGGACAATGAAAAACGGTGAGAACTATTAATTGATCTCGGGTTAAGTGATATACGGTAAGATTAAACGGCGTGAGGCGAGGAAAGTGATGAGTTTGTAGACACGTGTGCGACAAAGGAAGCGTAGGTGAAACGAACATAGCAATACAGCATCAGCCGGGCTTAACAAACAGATTTGGAAGGTGGAAACGAGGACGGCTGCTGATCTGGCGGCGAATGGACATCGCTGTATCGGCGAAGCACGACTGCGGCGGGGATTTTTGCATCAGCGGCCGGGTCGGCAGCGAGGACAAGCGCCGTGGCCACGTGGCAGGCGAGACGGCCCCGGCTCGACACATCGCGCCAACGCATCCGGAGTTGGTGAAGCTCGAGAAGGAATTTCAGACGCAGCAAAACCAGTAAGGCTGTTACTAGAAGGAACTCATTATTAGGCGGTAAAGATCAGTGATTTGGAAAGGGGTAGACGATTGTGAGAGAATTATTAGCTGTGGGAATTTGCCGTATGTGATAAACAATCTAATTTGATTATTGGAGAATAGAAGGAACTTTGGAAGGGTACACATTGTCTGTAAATAGGTCAAGCTATTGAAATAACGGGGTGATTGTGAATAGAATTGCATACAAAGGGAGCTCCAATTACAGTATGAAGTGTAAGTTTAAAGCAGAAGAAAGTGTTCATTAGTAATATTTACGTAGTTAGTAGAAAATTATTCATGTTTATCAGTATCGCTGAAAGTTAACAATGCTAACCATTATTTTGTTTACCTTCTACACATCCAATGGACCGATGTTTTGTAATATCTATTATCTTCTGGGAATAAAACATTCTTGCGTTTATTTTACATTAAAGTAATTGTTTCATTGTTGGTGCATACACTCAGAGCCCATTCGCAAGAAAGAATACCTGATCCCTTTTACAAATTTACTGTAGAATAAGCTGCTGTTTCTAAAATGATGAAGGGACAAGGGATTCCTTTAGGGGGGAGCGCCTTTATGAGGAGGATGTTGGCTGTGATTTTTAATACATTCTCTACCTTCATACAGTTCATTAATCACTACTTTGCCAATTTTTAATCACATTTATTCATCAGAGAACTCAACATAAGGAGAATCTGATACTAGTACATACTTGAGTCTGCATTCTTAAATGATATTACATTAATATAAATTAACATCTATTTTTGGTACATTTACTGGATTATCAAAACCGATAAATACATGAATCTCTGACTAATCAATTCTGTAATTATTATTGCAATCATTATGAGTATCGGCCATGTATAACCTCTACTTCGTTCCCTTATCTACGTAATGGTTTATTAGTACGCCTATCCCATTAATGCACTCTGGCCAACGTGGCTGTATACAGATTCACTTAATTACATGGCTATTATATGTTCGGTTACTCATCCTGTATTTCCCACTCTCTTGGCGCAGGAACACGGCTGCTTTGTTCCGAGCCTTGCCTGACGTGGCGTGGGAGCCTATCGCTGGTGCACCGCTGGCTGGTTTGCGTGGTTGCCGCTCCGACTCAGTGTTTGCTTGTCCAGTCCACGCTTTCGATGTTATTGTGCGAGATCAGTATTATTACGACCATGCGTTTTCTCAAGATCGTTCCGTCTATTGGTCTGCCGCATGAGTGATGGCCCACGCGCACTCGCTCGCCACAT
The DNA here is from genome assembly GCA_964035755.1 of Teleogryllus oceanicus. Taxonomy (NCBI): domain Eukaryota; kingdom Metazoa; phylum Arthropoda; class Insecta; order Orthoptera; family Gryllidae; genus Teleogryllus; species Teleogryllus oceanicus. The sequence goes on along the minus strand of CAXIVR010000002.1, from coordinate 182,827,520 downwards.
GCTTCCCATTTTCATTCAATTATTTATCACTCACGAACATTTATGTCTAATTCCCTCGACCTAATATTATATCCACTGTCTTTGGTGCTATTTACTTCCTTGTCACTACTTCTCCCCGCCTATATTCCTGATGCTCACCGATTGCTTCCATGGTGATGCACCTCACCTCGCCCATGCGCGCTCATCTCCTTCTCTCTCCCTTCTTCTCGTTTATGACTCGCGTCTCTTCTCGCCCCACTTTTGACTTCGTTCCCCCGGAACCGTTCGTCTCACTCCTGTCCTCCTGCGCGCCCGATTCAGAAATTGGCATCGTTTTTACAAATCCTGACGTTTACATGACCATTGGGTCATAATATATATACATATATATACATATTTATATATACATATATTGGGCGACCTCGAATATACGCCCTGGCAGCGGACCAGACCATATATAAAATTCCCAAAATACCGTCTTCGATAGTTCGCTTTGGTGGGGCGCGAGAACCACATCACTGTCTGACGGCAGCCGCGGCCGCGTCGAGCGAGCAACGTCACGAATAAAATTCGAAGATAAGCTTGGGAACGAGATCTTGTGATTGGCCGGTATCCGAAAAAACGAGGGGAAGCCAACGGCAAGAATTTTTCCTTTGAAAGTTGAAGGACTCTCAGAAAAATCTCGGAGAGGACGGATCGGTAGTCGCTAGCAGTGAACTGCAAGAGATTGTTTCAGCCGAATACGGAAGAGAACGAACATTGTACTCGTTTTTGTTGATAACTCACAACGGAAGAAACATGTGTCAGTGAGCGAATTAGTAGCAGATTCAGTGAGGCTGAATCGGACTCTTTTCAGCGTACGCCGAAACAATTTCTTGCATCGCCTTCGTCATCGCAGAAGCAAGAGCCAAGGCGATAACCATTCACCGACACCGCCAGAAGCATGTTGGGGAAGGAAGACGGGCGCAGAAGGCGAGGCGAGGAGCACTCCGGCCGAGAAAATTGGTCCGGAAACGCGGAAGGAGGGCGGAGGATCGTGGAGGCAGGCTACCCCGGCGCGTCGCCAGCGGCACGAGCCGTCGCGGCAAGCTCTGCCAGAAGAGGCGGAGGTGCGTGAGCGCGATCGCCCCGACCCCAAACGCCAGGCGCCAGGCGCCGCTCGCAGCAATCGACTAGGCCAGTTCGTAAAACCCCACTGGAGAAGCGTGAGTACCCGTGCGACAGACGGTTGCGAAACGACAGAAATGTAATTGAAAGATGCTAAACCACACTGTTTGTTTCTTAAAGGCTTTCCAAGTATTAGAGTATATCTCAAGCCACATTTGTAGACGTTGATGTGTGGAACTCCTGAACCAAGCCATAAGAACAGAAATGAATTAATTCACTTTAAACAACAACTCACCCAATTAATTAAGTGTTAAAGGGTGTTGTAAATAGTTTGATTAATTTTGCTCTATGTCAGGATTTTGTTTAAGAAGTAGAGGGTGGAAATTGTATTATGGATTAAGAACCATTTGTCAGGAATGAAAGCAATTCAGAGTAGGAAGGTTCAACTTTGTATTCTTTGGATCCTTAAGACCAAGGCATGCCTGCACCAAATGGTGTATAAAGTACAATTCATTAAATGAATCGTTCGAAATACCTATTATTGTGAAGAGAGGTAGCAATAATGGCTCCGAATATTCATTTCCGAGCACGAAGGTCGCGTTCTGTGCGTGATTGTTTGTCAGACTATTTTGTTGAATTTGTGTGTTTTTTTGTTTGTCATTCATTGAGTGTAGAATATACAGCCTTGTATGCAGAGCCACAAGTGTTTTGCTTTGAGTACTCAGCCTGCGTATTCCCCACCCAGGTGCATTTTCAGACATAAGCCTCATGGGGCAAGCGATTCGAAACAACTCGAGAGGTCTGACGTCAGGACGGCAGTGGACGTCAAGAACGACGCCAGTAACGCCCCGTGCGATATGCATCCTTAGAGCTAGCGACTCATATCGCAACAGGTTGCATTGTGTGCGGCACGTCGGAGGCAGGCTCACGACGTGTGTTCCGTCGCAAAATTTGGCGCCCAACTTGTGGGGCACGATATAGTGCCATTTTAGCACCCACGCGGGTATCATTAAGTAGGTCATTTTACATTCGTCAGTCGTTCGGCGTACATGCGAAGCGCAATTTTGTTTAAAGGAATTGGTTACTGTAATGTTTCAGGACTTTTATTTTCCAAATTAAAATAATTATGCTTATTCATCTAAAATTATTCCTACTTTTGGGTTAAATGATTACAAGGTTTGCCTTTCAATTAACAGCAATTGGGTGGAATACAGAAAGGTTATGACTCATTGTGGCAATAGTGAAATAATGTAGTACAGCATTGTGGTGAATTTCTTTCAGCAGTGATTTATTTTGTCTGTTCAGTGCAGTGTGGTGTTGTGATTTCTTATTTTTAAAAGTGCATAGTGCATTCTGAGTGTTTTTGCAAGGTAGCATTGTGATTCCTCAGTGATATTTCTTTCTCACTGCATTGGCCAAGGAGGTGTTAGGGTACTTGGTGAACAACAATTTGTTGTGTCGTATTTCTTTGTAAACAGGCCTCAACTTCTCACGATAGCGAGATGGAATTTATGGAATCTGGGGGCTGGTGGGAGAGAGAAATCCTGTAACCGGTGATTCCAGATCAGGATTCGGAAGGACGGGACCGCGGGTAGGGGGCGTCGCCGCGGGAAGAGGAGACGCCGATTGAATCGAATCATGAACAAAATCCAGAAACATCACTGGACGTGCAGGGTGGAATCACCACCAGTCCAGTCCGAATGACCCATGATAAACCTGAGGGCATTATTGGGTATTTCATACAACCCTTACAAATAAAAATGGAGAATATTCAGCAACAGAACACGCCATTCAGCCAAGAAATAAAACAAGAAATTCAACAAGTACAAGAAAATATTCAGCAAGAAATAAAACAGAAATTCAGCAAGTACAGAAAATATTCAACAACTACAAGAAAATATCCAGCAACAAAACCAGGCGTTAGCTGCGGAGCTGAAAGAACAACAACAAGTTTTAGCTGCGGAGTTGACGACCAAAATAAATACCGTCAACGACAAAGTCGAAGCTATTCAGCGCGCGCAGGAAACCTGGGCCGCCGAATGGAAGAACGAAGTTGATAAGAAGTTGGAAGCACAAACGGAGAAGTTGGAAGAACAGGCGGAGAAAATAGAAACTGTACAAAATAAGTGTGAAGAAAAGAACACTAGAATAGATGCAGTAACCGACTTCGTCGAAGCCCGCACGAAACAACATGAAGACAAAGTCGTACAAGAATTGAAAGTAATTTCTGATCGGGTGGAAGAGAGCGCGCAAGAACGTTTAGAGTGCAAGTAAACTAAACAAACTTACAAGCAACGGTGAATGCCATGTCTGTCGCCGTAGGTTCAACGCGCACTTTAAACTTAAATGTACCGCCTACTTTAGGAAGTTTTTCAGGATCTCCCAGAAGAGGCATCCGTATTGCTTTCTTGATGACACTGAACAGTTTTACGGCTCTTAGTCGCCTGCCGGAGCAATATAAAACTCACTTGTTACATCGTAATTTTACAAAAAAACGCAGAACAGTTAGAAACTCTGAACGTTTCCTCAAACAATCCGAGAATTTAAAATTGAAAGATTTTTAAATAGATATTGGGCGAGGAAATTCAACTCAACCACAAGATGACAGTCATGAACGCGTACTACAAGCCGACAGCAGCGGCATGCGCGGTGTGCGGGAAAATCGCCGCGCTCAGAGTTATGTTCGCCACCTATGGAAGACAAAGAAATTGTTGTTTGTTGACAGACATTTCCATATGGCATACAAACTAATAAATGTTGCTCCACGTGACATCAGGCATTCCAGCGATTGTTAAGTAATTACGATATTATCTGCCGTAATATCGTAAAGGGAGGTAAAGCTAGCACGACGACCAACGCTATCATTACGCGCGTGGGAGGTCCACAGGCGAAATCAACCAAACAGAGTGACCAACCAAGCAATAAAAAGAACGATCCGAGTGCGGAAAATAACTTTCCGAATGAAACGAAGATCGGACTTCAAAACAGGAGGAAAGCTAATACAGAAACATCCACAAAACAAACGCAAGAATAAGGAGGAAGAAAATAATGAAGAATTGGAAGGCAAACACCAACATCAGACGTAACATCGGGAAACTGCCACGGTTCGATGTGAGCGGGACCCCATGTCGAACAACGTTCCAAGCAGAGATACAACGGCGGTTCCTGTAATTTCTGTGAGTGATCGCAATGGGTGTCGTGTGGAGATATGGCCACGACGAACGGTACCAATACCGCTGCCCAGTAGTTGAAGTACGCTGTGGTAACGTGACGATGAAGGCGTTAGTGGACACCTTCATCCATAGCAACCATCATGGATGAAGACACTTGCAATGTGCTAGGAACTCGAAGATTAGAAAGTACCTCAATTGCCAGTCAGGAGTACGCGAATTACGACTGCAGTTGGAAACAAGTCAAGCCCAATGCGAAAACAAATATATGCGCCATTGGAAATAGGAGGCAGGGTGTATGACACGCCGTGTCTCGTCGTAAGAGGACTCACGTACGCAGTAATTTTAGGCATCGATTTTCTCGTTGAAAATGATGTTATAGATTCAAAACCTGTGATTGATAGGTCGTGGAAATGCAAAATTAACACAACGATGAAATCAAATGAAAAATTGAAACTAATGATGAAATAGATTTATGTTCATCTGTGACAAATGACTTGAATAAATGATTGAAGAAAAGATTAATTGCTTCCCTCCTAGACGACGAACAAAGGCCAAGTTATCGAGATTACTCTACATCAGCGCCAAGAAGGTGTTCGAAAACAATCGAAACCAGTAAAATTGCGTGTTCCGTATCCAACTCACGGACGAGACGCCGTTTAAAGGACACCTTTACCTATACCAGTGGCGTACCAGAAGAATTTCAAGACAAATTGAAGAAATGTTAGAAGGCATAATAAAAGGGCAACGACAGCTTACGTAAAATCAATTGTAATTGTGAAAAAAAAAGCGAGACAACGCTTTGCGCTTATGCTTAGACGCGTCACTTGAACTCTGACAGTTCGTTCAGAGATGTACCGCTAAAATTGACGAGATATTATTTTCAATTTCCTTAATAAAGGATACTTCCCATCAACTGACTTCAACCAAGGCATACTATCAAATGAGGTTACATCAAGAGTCAGAAGTAAGCAGGAGTTATTCGTCTACAGGGGCGAAGCTATGTTTTCAACGTGTCCCATTCGGATTGCGCAACGAGTGGTGCCGCGCTAGTTCAATGTTTGGACGAAATCGGAACAATGCTGGGTTACGAGACACTACCATAAGTCCCACTTTTGTACACTTTGCAGAAGTCCCACCCGTACATATAAGTCCACTTTTGGTATTCTATTCGCCTTCGTATAATATAGAAGTAGATATTGTGATATCAGAGATAGTAAACTGGGAGAAGAGAGAAAAGAAAGTTTACTTGCCTAAAAATAAGCTGCTGGAATTCACTGTAGCTTCAGAACTCGCCGCTCACCAGACACCTGCTATAAGCCTCGTTTTGCTACCTGCGCTCCGGCACGTCCTCACTCGACGACGGTCATACGACAACTCAAATTATCGTTTCCATGTCGCGGCAGGAAGTAATAAGAGCCAAAATTTATTGCTTATTTATGCTTGAAAATAGATTTTACTACATAGGAGTTTTTGTTTTTTTTCTCTCCCTTTCAAAATTCAAAATTTAAGTAGTATATGAATTAGTGTAGGGATCACAGAATTTTGAAAATGTGCACACAATTCACTTTTCCCCATAGCACGTCATTCGCAGTTTTAACTGTTTTTTTGACGTAAAATAATAAATAAATAAATGTATTATATGCAATGTATTTATGTATATAACTATTAAATAAATGCTTATATATTATAAAATATATATTATATCATCATCGTTAAAGAACTATTTTTTTTCTTCATATAAACAATAGTTTGTAAATTTTATAACCTTTATATTCTTGATTTTATATATATATATATATATATAATATATTATATTTAACATTATTATCGATAATGTTTCCTTTTTAAGAAAAAAGGAAAAATGAGGTAGTAATGTTGGTTTTATTTATTTTGAAAAATATGTAATTAATTTTGTTATGTTTAATTTTATGATTATAATCAATATTATTATATGAGGAGGCGTTGGATGTTTGGCTGGCTGTTCACATCTCTGAAGTGTTTGGGGGACTCGCCCCAAGATGTTTTGAACCAAAAAATATTTGGGGTTTTGTTGGCTAATGCACACATTCTTGGAATTTTAAGGTGTATGATTTATTTAAAATGTAATTATATTTGACCCAACGACTGAATTGTTATAAATAAAGTTAGAATTGATGTTGGAGGAGGCGGTGGGTGATTTGGCTAGCTGTTCACGTCTCTGAAGTGTTTGGGGGGCCTCGCACAGTCACATATAATTTGGATTATAAAACAAACGGACCCCGTGATCTATAGGTGCGACGAAAATACTATCTAGCTGTGTAATAAGTAAATACTACCATTCCCAAAACCCTTACGATCGTTTTGCGTCGGTCTTTGCTATCATAAACACGCCAGGCTCAAAAAAACGTGGAATGGCGGAACCCTCACGGTCGTGTGAGTCGGCTTAAAGAGTTAAAATACCCCGAATGCCTCAAAATGAATACGTAACCTAAAATATTTCATTTTCCATTGAAGGAAAAAATAGGCAATAGCAAAAATCCGCAGCTAGTAATAACCTTCGTGACACTTTGTGCGTGACGCGAGCCTCGCACCGAGCCACCAGACGCCATTACAGCTGTCCTCCCTCTAAGCTGTCCCCTAATGCCTCAAAATGAATACGTAACCTAAAATATTTCATTTCCATTGAAGGAAAAATAGGCAATAGCAAAATCCGCAGCTAATAACCTTCGTGACACTTTGCTGCGTGACGCGAGCCTCGCACCGCCACCAGACGCCATTACAGCTGTCCTCCTCTAAGCTGTCCCCTAATGCTCAAAATGAATACGTAACTAAAATATTCATTTTCCATTGAAGAAAAAATAGGCAATAGCAAAAATCCGCAGCTAGTAATAACCTTCGTGACACTTTGTGTGACGCGAGCCTCGCACTGGGCCACCAGACGCCATTACGCTGTCCTCCTCTAAGCTGTCCCCTAATGCCTCAAAATGAATACGTAACTAAAATATTTCATTTTCCATTGAAGGAAAAAATAGGCAATAGCAAAATCGCAGCTAGTAATAACCTTCGTGACACTTTGTCGTGAGCTGAGCCTCGCACCGGGCACCAGACGCCATTACAGCTGTCCTCCTCTAAGCTGTCCCCTAATGCCTCAAAATGTATACGTAACCTAAAATATTATTTTCCATTGAAGGAAAAAAATAGGCAAATAGCAAAAATGCAGCTAGTAATAACCTTCGTGACACTTTGTGCGTGACGCGAGCCTCGCACCGGGCCACCAGACGCCATTACAGCTGTCCTCCCTCTAAGCTGTCCCCTAATGCCTCAAAATGAATAAGTAACCTAAAATATTTCATTTTCCATTGAAGGAAAAAAATAGGAAATAGCAAAAATCCGCAGCTAGTAATAACCTTCGTGACACTTTGTGCGTGACGCGAGCCTCGCACCGGGCCACCAGACGCCATTACAGCTGTCCTCCCTCTAAGCTGTCCCCTAATGCCTCAAAATGAATAAGTAACCTAAAATATTTCATTTTCCATTGAAGGAAAAAATAGGCAATAGCAAAAATCCGCAGCTAGTAATAACCTTCATGACACTTTGTGCGTGACGCGAGCCTCGCACTGGGCCACCAGACGCCATTACAGCTGTCCTCCCTCTAAGCTGTCCCCTAATGCCTCAAAATGAATAAGTAACCTAAAATATTTCATTTTCCATTGAAGGAAAAAACAATAGCAAAATCCGCAGCTAGTAATACCTTCGTGACACTTTGTGCGTGACGCGAGCCTCGCACCGGGCCACCAGACGCCATTACAGCTGTCCTTCCTCTAAGCTGTCTTCCTCGTAGGTGGTGCGTCCAACTGCCCTCGAGTAACAGGCGCTTTGAATTCGCCCGGCCACTGCGCCAAATATACGTTGAGGTCACTCGAAGTCACTGCAAGATGGCGTGCCTCCCCCCTTCACCTCCCTGGCTGGGCACCGATAATTGAGGAGCAACAATCAAAACGCGTACTGTCCACTGGTAGAAAAAATTAAGATTGATATGAAATTGTGTAGTTTTAATAAGCACTACATGCTCCTGCTTTCAGTTTTCTTCAAAATACCTTTTATTTGATGTGTTAAAACGCGTGTTGAAGAAATGTGAAACCAGAATATACTTCGAGAATGTTCATTCCCGCCTGAGATATGGCATAATATTCTGGGGAAATACATCTTATAGCTCCCAGACTTTTAGATTACAAAAACGAATTGTACGAATAATAACCAAATCCCACCCACGTGATTCATGTAAACTTCTTCATTAATCTAGGAATTCTACCATTACCGTGTCTTTTTATTTACGAATCAGTGGTTTTCGTAAAAAATGACTTGCTCAAGGGCGGGAATATATTTTCAGAAAATGCCGAAGTCTATTACTATAACACTCGACGTAGAAATCATATTCATCAGGTGACAGTATCAACAGCTCATTACAAAAAATTCACATACAATACATGTACATTATTTTACAACACTTTGCCAGATGACATGAAACGATTAAATTCAATAGAAAAGTTTACATCCGAAGTGAAATCGTTTCTGCTGCATAACTGTTTCTATACAATTAGAGACTATACTGAGCATCACAAGAAAAGGAACATTAATTTTAACAATGATACATAATGCATTATTTACCATTTGGACTGTATAAATGAGTATAAACAACCTGTAACAACTATTGTACTACAGCTTGCGGGTCAATGACCCCCATCTCGATCAGGTTTTTCGTCCAGTTTCCCTGATCCATTGAGCAAATGCTGAGATGGCCCCTTGTTTTGCTTCTGGACATAAATGTAACTTCATTTTCTGTGCACGTCTTCTAGAATTCAGTGGAAAATACAATTATTCAAATTATCGTTTCCATGTTGTCGCGGCAGGAAGTAATAAGAGCCAAAATTTATTGCTTATTTATCTTTGAAAATAGATTTTATTACATGGGAGTTTTTTTTGTTTTTTTTCTCCCTTTCAAAATTCAAAATTCAAAATTTATTGCTTATTTATCCTTGAAAATAGATTTTATTACATGGAGTTTTTTGTTTTTTTCCCTTTCAAAATTCAAAATTTATATCCTTGAAATAGATTTTATACTGGAGTTTTTGTTTTTTCTCCCTTTCAAAAATTCAAAATTTAAGTAGTATATGACTTAGTGTAGGGATCACAGAATTTTGAAAATGTGACACAATTCACTTTTCCCATAGCACGTCATACGCAGTTTTTAACTGTTTTTTGACGTAAAATAAATAAATAAATAAATAAATAAGAAACGTGTAGAACGTTTTAAAAACTACACGATTTCATATCAAACTCAATTTTTCCCACCAGTGGACAGTATCGTTTTGATTGTTCCTCCTCAATTGTTCATTCACTCTGAGAACGCAAGAAAACTGTTCAATCAATTATGACATACACAAACAGCATTGCTATTGCGTCTCGGGGTGAAGGAACATTGCTCGATTTGATAGTAAGCATTAGTAAATTAGCAAATTTGTGAAGTGCCTATATTGTAATATAAAACATATTACAAAAGTCAGAAAAAAAATACTCAATTTGATCGCTTTTTTTATTTCTGAGTTAATTTTTCCTTTTGAACAAATAGATTTATTTCTTTTGTAAATAGTACATAATTTACATGTTTCTGGAGTGTTTATGTTTCAGCAATGAAAATTTTTGCGTAGAAAGTACGTTTTCAAAACAACTTTTGAGTTCCTATTGCGGCTCAGTCATCGGAACATCCAAGTAGTTTATTAGACAAAATATTCTTAAAATTGTATTAAGAGTTTCGACGTTTCCTCGCTGGACACCTATATATGAGGTTATGACACGACATAAAATTGGCGGCCCAACAATGGTCAGATCACTAGAGTAGCAAATTAGCCTGATCTCTACAGTGAATAAATTTAAACACATTGAAATTACATTTGAGATCATTTATTTCGTTGTTTAATACGTTTGTTAACCCAGCTTTAAGGTCTATCTAACGATGGTTTTACAAAAATCCGTAATTTTTTGAGTCAATGAAAACTAAAACGACGTATTCTTAAAAACGTTCTAATCAATTTTTTCCAGAACTGCCGCAATTTTTCTCGGAGTTATTTCATGTTCATTTCTTTTAAACAAGTAGTTTTCGCGAGTTTTACCTGAAGCAAAGGCAATTTATATTTTATTCTCATATACGATTCCAATTTTTTTCTTTATTTTTTCCTGAGATGTAGCAAAATACTCTTAAAACAGGAGTAGGTCTCATTTTCGTTGAATTCTTAATTTTCGAAAATTACAATACTTGCAAATAATGCGAGAGAGTATATGCTGTTGTACCACTACTAGTTATTGATTGAATAAGCCATTAAATTCGTGGCTGGTAAACCGGTCATTTTAGGGTCGTACTTCGCTATATCCTTTGTTTTAAAGACAAAGTCCGATTCTGAGTATTTTCCGTGTGGGTTGTTTCTCCAAAAATGCATTACCTGTAATGATGACGATCCACGACTAAAAAAATACATTTCTTTCCATGATTTACCCTTCGCTGGTTCTCCTAAGTATAACCAATTATCATTCAGGGCAGTAAGAGAGGGGATGGAAACGGAAAGAGGAGTAGATGGAACTATTAGAATGTTTCACGCAATGTATAGTAGAGGCACACACATTCACTAGATCTTATCCTTACGAAAATCGTTACAACCTGGAGTAGATTATTCGTTGAACTGACACCTAACGTCATTAAACCGAACTTACTGATAATTGAAATTAGGAGACTTAACATTTTAAAAGAATATAAAATAATAAAAAATATCATCATCATCATCATCATCATCATCATTATTATTATTATTATTATTATTATTATTATTATTACTAATCCTTTTAGAACACACGTTATCAGGAAGGACACGTAATTAACACGCCAAATTACACGCACCATATTTGAAAACTTCAGAAACGAACAGATATCACAAATTACTTAGAAACTAACAGATATCACTTGTGAAGAAATAAGTGAGATATGAATACCGTGCAAAAGCCAGTAATTGTTTGCGTGCATGTCGTAATTCACTTGCCACCAGACCAATAAATGTGCGACAACTGTCAAAATATCAAACATATGAATGCTGCCAGGTACGTGATACACCTTAGTAAGGTAACTGTTTAACCAATTACTCTGTATCAATTACAATTATTTTTTCGCATTTTTACGTAGCTAAATTTTAGAATTTCATTTAATATGCTTATGCATTTCATGTTTTATTTACTTCTTACTAATCACTAATAAATAAAATCAAATAACCTGTTTACTCTCATGTGTCTAAATAGTCATTTTATTTGTGCATGAATGACTGAGTTTCAGAAATGATTCTGAATCATAGTATGGAGTTGAGTTGACGGACATATGGAGCGCGGGTTATTCTTTTGTTTCCTATGCCTGTGAATTGATGTAGATACTGAAAGTGCAGGATTCGAATGATCGAAACCAAAATTTTTCTATATTAAAATTTTACAGCTAGGAATATCGTTTTTTAGGATATTAAGACTGCACTGTAATTTTATCTGAAGGGTTTTTAGAAACACGTGCGCAAAAAATGGGAATTTCAACCCCGGTTGAATATCCAAGTAGTTTATTAGACCCTTCCCGCGCTATCTATATAAAAAAATAGTTGTTTAAAAGTGTGTTTGTTTAAAGAAAGTCGATACGAGTCGTCACAATTTTTTTTTCAGGATTCTTTTCGGGATATTCTATATCGCAGAAGTGGGTAGAAGAGTGACTGGCGTAGTAAAAACGTCAAACGATCGAATCTTCTGATACGAACTTTGCATAAATACCTGCATTTTCTACGTTTCTTCATACACCGTTGAGAGTTTAAGCAGGTAAGTAAGCACACTTTAGAAAACGTTTATATTTTTTCAAAATTTTAGAAGGATTTTACGATTTGAAACAAAAGTCAAATCTGCATTTTTCACACATTTTACTCCCGTAAAATTTACGTACGTATATACAAAACTATACGCAGTGTAGGGAAAGTTATGCAATGCTGTTTTAAATTTAATTTGATATACAAGTTTTGAGGTCCCCTATTACCGCGAAAGTGTAATTTTTGCAAACAGCCCGTCAGTCTGTAAACACCAGCCTCTAAAAGACATGAAATTTCGAAGAATTACATTTTACATTTCGAAGAATTACATAATTACATTTCAAATAAATAAATTTTGCCAAAATCAATATTCCCCGATCAATATACTCCGACTTTAAACACTTCGATTTAAAAAAAAATTCTTTAAATTTTGGGGGAGTACGAAAGTTTGGGAGAAAAAAAGTTAACCCGAAAATAATAAAGCATCCAATTTACACAAATCGACTGCTTTTTTATTTCTCAGGTTATTTTTATCTGAACCAATATATTCATTTCTTTTGTAAATAACAAAAAAAAATGTTTCTGGGGGGTTTGTGTGCTTCTGCAATGCACGTTTTGTCTAGAAAGCATTTTTTCAAACCAACTTTCGACTGCTTATTGCGGCTCAGCCATTCAGAATATCCAAATAGTATATTAGACAAAATATTCTTAGAATTGTATTAAGAGTTAATTTTCGAATCCTCAACATTTCCTCCCGGACATCCTGTATATAGGGACTAGATTTATTTCCTTTTTCGTTATCGGGGCCCGTCATTAGAGTTCTGTGGAAAATTGGCCGTTTACCCCCTCAGCATTACAATACTTTCTCTAAATAGGAACTCAGTTTTCGACAACGGGTATTGTTACTTCAGGGGTTCCACAGGGAAGTGTTTTAGGGCCATTACTTTTCTTAACGTGCGTGAATGATCTCCATGTTAACATACAATCAAAGGTGCGTTTATTTGCAGACGATGGTGTTGTATACCGAAAAATCGAAGGTAGCGCTGACGAACAAATATTACAGCAGGATTTATAACATTAACGTGATTTGGCTGAAAAAAATTACATGGGATTTAACGGATCGAAAAGCAAAACAATAACGTGCGCGCGGGGACGAAATTATAAGGAACCAGACTATCGTTTAGGTGAGGTCATCATTCCAAGAGACTCATCATGAAAGTATTTAGGTATTCATCTAGATAGTATATTAGGGTGGGAGAAGCGTATAAATCAGGTAGTGATAAAAACGTGGCAGTTCTTGCATTTTGTAATGCGAATAAAAGTTCTGCAAACGCCAAAGAATTAACATATATTTCGCTGGTTCGTTCTCACATGGAATACGGGGTAGCATGTTGGGATTCATACAGAAAGTCGCACCGGCAAAATCTAGATAGAAAACAGAGAAAAGTGAATAAGTTTACCTAAAAAAACTAACACAATAAAATTTAATGGAAACCTCAAGAAATAAGAAGAACAAGGGCGAGGCTTTGAGCTCTTTATAAATCGTAGTAGGTCAACCAGCTGAGGAGGAAATTCAGATTAGACTAAACAAACCAAATTATTTCGGCTGAAGCGATCATACCCACAAAATTCGAAGGAAAGAAAATTAAGATCTTTTCCTTTTTTAAAATGTTGTTTTGTTCTGTTACAAATGAAATTTTCCTTTGAAACAGAACAATTAGAGAATGGTACAGTTCACCCGCAGCAACTTTCAAAACTTTTTTCTAGGTGTCCGAAGTTTTAGAAATAAGTTAGAACAAGCTGGGAGTAATAGAGGTGAAATGAGTATCTAAGTGCTGTGAAGTGAGGTGAAGTGCTGGTCAGTGTAATTCAAAGCAAAACAGTGTAGTGTAGTACAGTGCAGTGAAGTGTTGTGAATGCGATTAATGCTTTTAAAATCTAATTTAGCCAATATCTATGAAGCTTGCATTAATTTTTAGTATACCAAGATATAATTATTGGATATGACAGAATTGAAATAATTGTTATAATATTGAATAGTAGTAATAGTATGATTACTGCATCCTCGTCTTGTACGGTACTCTATTATATTTTATTTATTATTATTATTATTATTATTATTATTATTATTATTATTATATTGTAAATATTGTTAATTAACTGCCACCGGTCTATAGCAAATTGCAGTTCAAATAAATATACGTATGTACGAGAACATAAAATAACAAAACCAGAATTTCTCAAAAGGCCTCAAATTTTTCTTTAAACTTGTCATAGGGATATTAGTTTATTCCTAATATGTATAAATGTAAGATGCATTAAATGTACTGTACTAAACTAAGATGTACTAAGTGTACGGTATAAATTAATATAAACGCCTCTCGATTCTTTTATTTCAAAAATTATAAAAACTTAATTTTTGATTTGCCTATCCCTACGATAATATTTACATTCCCGGCTATTTGTTCTCATTATTGCATTAACGAGTACTTGTGATTCAATTGATGTCTAATAAAGTTTCTCGATAATTCAAAACTTTTCTGTCAAACTAAGGTGAAATTTCCGCATTTTCAGAAACGCTCAAATATTATTTTCAAAAACAGAATCATAGTTTTCTTCAAACCTTGAAAGATAATTTATTGAATTTGGATGATATAGATGCCATTTTGCTGTATTCTTTTGTTTTTTAATACTCAAATGTATTCTTTTGAAATAATTCTCGTCATTAATATGCACATTTCAAGGATTTGTATACATTGTTGCATTTGGAGTGGAAGTGTTTCAAATGACTTCAATTAAGTTTTCGAAAACTCAAAATCTTCTGTGAAGCAGAGATTTAAAGCAGGCATTTACAGTAACACTTAAACGAAATTTTCTTAAAAGGGCTCCTAATTTTTCAAGGAAAATGTCCACAAAAGACGAGGTTTTTTTCGTTTATAATGCTCTTAACCTAATATTTAGGTTCTACAAATCGAAAAAGACTTACTTTGGGCAGTAATACATCGCAGCTGGCAAGAGGATGGGAAGCCGATAACCCTAGGCCAGACTAAAACTAGAGTTTCTACAGAAAGGCACAGACTTTCCTGCAGTAAAGTTTTCTAATATCCTTGGAGGGGACTAGCTTTACGGTCTTGCCTCATTCTCTGCCAGCTGCAATCTATCGTCGGCCAAAAATTATTTTTGGATTTTCTGATCATTTCGGTTTCTAATAGCAGAACCTAAATGTGTCTTCAAGTTTATTAAATAAGAGTATAACCTCGCAAAAATAGAAATTTTCTAAAAAAATTGGAACTGTTTTAAGAAACTGGCGTTAAGCGTTACTGTAAAAGCGAAATTGAAGCTTTTTTATACAGAAATCTATTGTTTTCGGAAAACTTGATTTGAAGTGATTTGCAAAATTTTCCCACTACAAATTCAATAATGTATACTAATTCATTGAAACGTGCATATTACTGGCGTGAGAGATATTTGAAACAAATTACATTTTCGTAATTTTAAAGAAAAGAATATAGCAATATGGAGTTTATGTCATCGTATAGTACATTTGAAAACACCACTAACAAAAGTTTAGAGAAAATTTGGAGCCGTTTTGAGAAAATCTTGTTTTAGTTATTTTTAAAATTGCAAATATTGCACGCAGTATTGCACGAAAACAACTAAGATTTTCAAATAATACTTCATGACCTTAATGAAAGAACAATTTATGGACAACAAATTTCATTTGAAGGAAAATCTTTTTCAGTTTTATAGTTGTAGGAAACGCTGAAAAATTCAAACTTTTACAATTTTCGAAAATCAGAGTTAACGGTGAAAATCAGACCTTGTCACATTTAGAAGTGTATTTTACTCCATTCTTACAAGACATTTAAAGAACAAACTTGAAACGTTTTTGAGAAAATGTTGAAAATGTCCGGAGGCTTCATAAAGTACCTCGAAATTTTAAAGAATGTTTTTCCAAATCTCAAAGCTTCAATTAGGGCCAGATGGATGAGAGTTTCTTAAATTTTAAAGATCATACTTGTGATTTAGGCGCTAGTATGTCACGGACAGACGGACGGACGATTTGCTTCCAATTGGTTTTTCGGCATCAAGAACCCACAAAACCGTGATTCTGGCTACACCACGTGTTAGGGACTTTTTTCTCTTAATTTATCAACTGAAAGCAAATACCTTTTCGTCACCAGAACTTGGCAAAGAATTATTTCCGCCGAAATCGCCGTTTTTCGCTCAGCGTTGCATAACTTTCTACACTATGATATTACTCCGTATATGCGTACGTATACGAGAAAGTAAAATTAGCAAACTAACTACATCTTATAGCACCTAGACTTCTAGATTACAAAAATAATTGTACGAAAAAAAACCAAATCCCACCCACGTGAGTCTTGTAAGCTCTATTAATCTAGGAGTTTTACCATTACGTTGTCTGTTGTTTAGAATCAGAGTTTTTGTCAAAAAAGACTTGCTTAAGGGCGAATACATTTTCAGAAAACGTCGATGTCTGTAACTATAACACTCGACGTGTAGTAACCATATTCATCAGTGACAGTATCAACAGCTCATTACAAATAATTGACATACAATACATATACATTATTTTACAACACTTTGCCAGATGACATTGAACAATTAAATTCGATAAAAAGTTTAAATCTAAGTAAAATCGTTTCTGCTGCATAACTATTTCTATACCGTTAGAGACTACACTGAGCATCAAAAGGAAAGTAACAATTTTTAACAGTGATATTTAATGTAATAATTACCATTTGAACTGTATAATTCTAAACAGCCTGTAACAAGTATTGTACTGCAGCTTCCAGGTCAGTTACCCCATCTCGATCAGTTTCGTCCAGTTTCTGATTCTTTGAGCAAATGCTGAGATGGCGCCTTGTTTTGCTTCTAGACATAAATGTAACTTCATTATCTGTGCACGTCTTCTAGAATCCAGTGGAAATACAGTTATTCAAATTATCCTTCCATGATGTTGTTGCAAAGTACTATTCAATGTGGAAAGACATAAGGAATAAGACCCCAAATTTATTGCTGATTACCTTAGAAGTAGATTTTATTATATGGGAGCGAAAACTTTTGTTAAAACTCTTGCGAAAGCGTCATTTTCTTCATTTCAAAATTTATGTAGTATATGATTTTAGGCGGGGAAACACAGAATTTTGAAAACGTGCACAGAATTCACTTTCACTAGCACGTCACACATTTTAAACTGTTGTTGACGTAAAATAAATAAATATTAAAAACTATTGAGAAAGTCTTGCCATTCTGTTGCACCACTAGTTTTCGTTTTCGTACGTATATAGGAGTAAAATCTTGTACATAGCGCAGAAAAGTGATTTAATGCTGGGAAAATCGTTTTCGATATTTCAAGGAAAATGATT
The DNA here is from genome assembly GCA_964035755.1 of Teleogryllus oceanicus. NCBI lineage: Eukaryota > Metazoa > Arthropoda > Insecta > Orthoptera > Gryllidae > Teleogryllus > Teleogryllus oceanicus. Next base: position 182,810,012 of record CAXIVR010000002.1, on the reverse strand, counting down.
TTGGGGTCCCTGATACGAAAAAATGTTTGCTTTCAAAACGTGCGTCCGTGATTTGCTGGTCGTTCTCACCTGTGAAAAACACTAGCGCCTAAACTATGCATAGGATTTTTCCAAACTGAACACTCCCGATCGTTCTCCCCTCACTCGCAGCCTGCAATTTTGAATAACATTTATTAATTTTTATTTTACACGAAGCCACTGGGTCATTTTCAAAATTTTCCCCAAAATGGCTCACAATTTTTCTGTATATTTCTTGTAAATAGAGTAAAATGCACTATCAGGTAGCATGGGTCCGATTTCCCCGTTAACTCTGAATTTTAAAAGCTTGAAATGATTTATGTCTTCTACAACTTTACATTGAAGATGGAGATTTGTTCCAACTGAAATGTATTCCTTAAAAAAGATCATGAAGTAATGGAAAGTTTAATTTCGAAAATGTGAGAAGTTTTCCTGAAATTTTTTAAAAAGAAATTTAAAAAATTATAACAATTTTTTTCTAAAACGATCTAATTTTTTATTTTCTGACCGCTACCAGGGGGGGGAGAATGTTATGTAATATTGCTCAAAAACGGCGAATTTTTGACAAAAAAACCCTCTTACAGAACCCTGGTAACGAAGAAGTGGATAAATCCAGATGCTAAATTAAAAAATAATCCTCAACTCGTGGTGTAGCCAAAATTTCATGTTTTGGGGTCCTTTATTCCGAAAAATCGGGGGTAAACCGTTTAGCGATTTTTTCGAAATCGATATTCGATCTGGCTGATATCGCGGCTCCTTGAATTTTAAATAAATTTTTAATTTTGGGAGGTGCTTTACATGAAAAAAATATTCCGGGACATTTTCAAAATTTTAAAAAACATTGCTCCATTGTTTTTGAATAAATTTTGTTTTTGGGATAGTGTAAGAATGTTTAAGAGAACAGCACACATCTCAGTTTTTTCCCTAATTTTTTTGAAATTAAAAACATACAAATATTTTTCGCCGTCTTAACAACTACAACTAAAAAAATGAATTTTTTTTCTTAATAAAATGTGTTTATGAAAAGATATCTAAAAATAATGTCAGTTCAGTGTTTAAAAACGGGAGTATTTTGCAAAATTTTCTGTAAAAGTAGCATTTTTATTTTCTTTAAAAAATTTTTTTCAAAAACGGCACATATTTTTAATTAAATTTAGACCTTAGATATCGTAAATGAAATTTAGAGAATGGCAGGTATCAATGTCTTCCTAAACTACAAATTGTGAAGATATATATTTTTCTTAACGAAATTTTTATCTTCAAATAACATCACGTCGAATTTTTGGAAGAAATGGTATTTTGGCGTCAAAGACGCCTTTCCCGAACATCCAGCGTCGAACGTAATTTTAGAAGATTTTGAGGCATTTTTTTTTTCGTTTTGTTTGTTGTTCGTCGTTGACGCAACGCGCTCTAAACCCTTGTTGGGCGTTGAGCGTTTTTTTGGGAGTAATCCCCCGTTACCAAGTAATTACTATCATTACTTACAATTATAAAATATATTATAAATAATAAAATAAAATAATAAATACAATTATTAAAATTATCTTTTCCCATGTTGTCGCGGCAGGAAGTAAAAAGACCAAAATTTATTGTTTATTTATCCTTGAAATAGATTATTTTACATGGAGTTTTTGTTTTTTTTTCTCCTTTCAAAATTTATTGTTATTTATACTTGAAAATAGATTTTATTAATTGGGATTTTTTGTGTTTTTCCCCCTTTTCAAAATTCAAAATTTAAGTAGTATATGACTGTGTAGGGATACAGAATTTTTGAAATGTGACACAATCCATTTTTCCCATAGCACGTAAACCCGCATTTTTTTAACTTTTTTTTGACGTAAAATAAATAAATAAATACTTTACTGTGTTTGTCGATTCTCGTCACGTCGGAGTCAGTCAGTGCCTTCGGCCAGGCCCCGGGGCGCCCCCGAGTTGAATGCCACGCAGTTAGAATGAGTATTTATTTCATATTTCTTTGTTTCTTACACTCAAGCTTTGTTATACCTTACAAATTGTTTTAAATTACTTAAACTTAATTGAAATATATAGAAATAAAAAGTAGCCTTCAGGGATATAGTTTGGGAATGAAAATGGTATTCCGCGTCTTAACCCCGAATTTCTGGGAATTGGGTGTCATTGTTGGGAAAAGATTTAGATGCAGAAAACGGTTGTAATTGTCAAATTTGTCGACATTTCTGAAAATGTTGTTTTGGCAGGGTTGCACTGTCCGCCTTGATGGACATGTCCCTTTTTTCACTTTTTTCTCCTTTTTCTCCCGTTTTTTAAAATCACATGTAATATCTTCCTATTTTGTTCTGTTGAATTGAAAATAATAATGGCATAATTTTAATCTAATTAAATTAAAAAAGGGATTTCATGCCATAAATATCTACAGTTTTACTCCAATAAATGGCCTCCAAAATTAGATCATTAGTCTTGTTATGTATTGAAAATACCATGATGAAATGTGTTTGTTTTTTTCTTATTCAATCCGACTACTACCAAATATCAATAATTCCGTGAGCCAAACAAGAGGATACAAAATTCCACAGCCAAAGATCCATTCGTACCGAAAATGTCCAATTTTCACCCGGGTACAATGTCCAAATAAAAAAACCAAAATCTCACTGCACGGTCGATTACTACGCACATACCCCTCTAATTCCCCGATCACTTAGTTCATCCCGTTCCACGGCCGGCTGCCACATATACCCCCGCGGGCCGTAGCCTCGCTCCTAGCAGAGGCTTCGCGCCGGCTGCCCCTCCGGTTGGCCGGTTCCTGGCTGGTCGGGTTGCTCCGGTACATCGCCGACGTCACGCCGCGCCAACTTCTGGCGCGTTTCAACTGCGGACACCGCCGCAAAAAGGCTAATTGAACTAATAAAACTTATTTATGCTTATTGTTTGGTGGTAAGAGGGGTGGGGGTAAATTATCTCGTCGGAAGCATTCATTTTTAATGACGCAAAGTTTAATTGATTTCAAAGACTTATGGTTTGAATTGTTGAGTACATTGTCTGTACGTCGGGACTATAAAAATACAAAATGTCCTCCTTTCATTGAATTTCAAAAAACAGTTTTCGGGAAACCCTCGTGAACAAGAAAAGGATATCCTCAGTGTTTGATATTTTTCTTTCAACAATCAAAAACTTAATTGACATTAGTACAAATTTTCTTTCTTAAAAACACGATTTAAATGTAACATGAAAGAAAAATTGAAACGAGTGGTGTTACTACAGCCCACACTTCCTCTTATTATTTGGAAACGGCTAAATAATATTTCGAAAATATTGCAATTTCTGTGCTACTAACACTTCAGCTATTACTTGAAAATGTCCAATAATTCCACCAATTCAAACAAAGCGTCTGCAATGCATACCTGCATTCATTTCTGATAGACAGGAGAAAAAATTTCATTTAACCTTTCTTACAAACAAACAAAAAGGAATACATTTGACTGTTACAGAATCGCAGCAAATTATATAGAAGGAGCAACGCACTGCTGCCAGCGTTTCAAAACTATGTGCAATTCGTTTGGCATTTAATTTAGAGAATATTTTCTAATCAGTTCTGAAATAACGCTTTTTTCCCATCTGCATTCTGACTTCAACTTGTTTATGGATTGTCCTAGTACGTCATACGCCGTTGATAAATAACTAACTAATAAACCAATTAAATTAATAATGTTTTGCAATTTGTAACATTAAGTTAATCTATTGCCGCCTTATTATATGTTGACACCAAAGCAAACGAAGCGCAGTTTAAAGTTTATAATAATGTGATTCAGTTTTTTATTAATTTTTATAAACAAGTGTCTGTGAAACTCTAATATAATAAACATTTAAAATAAGAAAATGTACTTTAATGATCTATTCCCAGAGACAGCAATGTGTTATTACGTAAAATATAAAATAACCCTGAAATTTTATAACCCTTGTTTAATTTTCAACGTTTAACACAACAAGACTGTAAATAAAACCGCATTATCATCCCCACTACCATCCCCGGGTTCAACATGAATTCTCCAATATCCATTGGCATTGTTGTGAAAATTTCAATTACGGTTTAAGAATTGTTTAAAAGAAAATACATTGAGAACACAAATTGTAGAATAGAGTCAAAATTGAATTAATATTGGCATTTTCAATAGTAAATAATACCTTAATTAACGCTTAGATGACGACGTGGCAATTCTGTCACACCGGTACCGACGTGGACTCCCGTGGACTCTTGAAATTTAGTTTTAAATATTACAATATTAAATTGTATTTCAAGTAAAGGACATTGAAACTTACGATAAATAATGAATAAAGAAAATAATCAGGATATATTAGTTAATGAGGGAATATCATGTGATTAGGAATGGTTGAGTAAAATTAGGCGTATCTTTAATTTAATGAATTTATCTTCATTGTTCCAATTTATTGAACATTAAAAAATATATTAATGAAAACTACAATAACTCTAGAACTGAAAATCAAGTACAAAAAATGTTACTACCGGAAACACCGTCCAGTGCGCAACATTTCTTTCAAAATAATCGTCAATATTCACCACTCTTAACGGCCTGGTCGCGTTTTTCTGTACATTGCACTTTCTATAGAGGCGCCACAGAACAAACAGTACTAACTGGCTAAGTGCGACGCGCACTCATTGAGAGTTCCACTGCTACTGATGTAGAGTCCCTAGGTCTCTTGCGCTCCCAAAAAAGGATGATAATTTTCCTGAAATGCAGTCCACGACAGAAAGCTCGCGAACCGTCTGTTAAAACTGTAGAAGGGAAAGATACAAGAAGAATCGAGATTTTAAATAAAGCGTACATGTAGGTTTCAAAAATTTCGCGAAGTCGGAGGAGTCCCAGGGACTCCATGTCGGTAGATGAGGGTTAAAATTAAATTAATTATTTTTCATATTCTTTGGGTCCATTCCTATTCTCCGAGGATTCTTCTCGTGGCTTGTAGTTGGTGTTACAGCTATATGTCATTAATTTAAGCATAAATTTTGCGAAAACTACTAATTTTTTCAACAAATGTACATGACCTTTTTAAGGAGCTGAGTTTTGAACAGATTTTATTTACAAAAATCTTTTATCCATTTTGTAGTTTCCAAATGGTAACGTTTTCAATTTGCAAAAATTCGGGGAGTTCAACGAAAATGAGACTTTCGCCACCCTTAGATTCCTTCTTCAATCTATTGAAAATTGAAAAAATTTTGGGGCAGTTTTTTAGAAAATATATTTTTTGAAATTGCTTAATTCAAGTACATTTGCAGAAAATTCTGTTTTGAAAAAAAGAATTTGTATGACTTTTTAAAACATGACATTTACCACTGACTTTCTGGAAAATTTCCATCTTCAATTTTGTAGTTTTGAAATGTTGAAATGTTTTGAAATTTCGCAAAACCACGATACCGAAAATGGACTAGCACCAATTTATCGTCCCTTATGAGGGTATGTGGAGAAAATTTAAATAAAAATTGGGAATTTTTTTCGAGAAAATTAAAATCTATATTTCGCGCAAAATACTAAACGAAACCACTCATATTTCCAAAATTTTACATCATCTAATTTCAAGATCTGTATTTCATTAAAAGATTTCACTAAGAAAGGAATCTGTATCTTTTAATATTATTGTTGCAGGAAAAAGCCCAAAATTCCACATTGGCAATTTTCAAACAAATCTGTGATTTATGAAACATGTGCCATGTGCCAATCATAGCGTCCTTAACATCTGATAAGAAATGTTAATACTAAATTTTTGGGCATTTTTTTGAAAATTTTGAAAATTTTCCGAGGACCTTCATGTAAAGTGACCTCAAAATTAAAATATCAGTTTCCAAATTCCAGGTTCATGACAGGAGAATAATGGGGACATAATGGACAATTTTGGAGAAAATCGGTGAAAGATTTATGCGCTAGCGGTGCACAGGCGCCAGGCGATAGACGTTCGCGTCAATTTATTTTTCGATATCAAGGACGGGAAAAGTGGGTTCAGGACACCAGAAATTTTAATATATTTAGCAACTGTATTACTATTTTTCGTTATCAGGGCGCAATGTGAGATTGTATGTGAAATTTCGCCGTTTTCGCTGCACGATTACAATAGTTTCTTCGTTAGGAAGACAAAGTAAAACTTGAAACCGAACTTTTTTTACGTCATTTTATATTTCTACCTCACACTGTATTTGGCAACAATGCAGCAATTTTTATTTGAGAAATTTGTTGTTTTTTTGCTGCCACATTTCACGAAAAGAAAAAATTATTTTTTAAAACAATTGCAATGATCTTATTTATAGAGCTGTCTTGAAGAAAAGATTTCCCTTACAATGGAATTTTTCGATAATGTAGTTGAGGAAGACGACGAAGAATTTTAAATCTTGCAATTTTAATAATTCAGAAATTTCAACGAAAATGAATATGTGCTACTTTTAAGTCTTCATTATATAAAAGAAAATTAATGGAAAAATTTAAGCCATTTTGGGAATCTTTTGAGTTTGTTGTCGAAGCATCTTATAAAGAACAATCAAAATCAAATTTTTGTTTAAACTCGTAGGGCCTTTACGCTCTTTCGATTGATCAGTAAATTAGACGGAGAAAATGGGTTTTGCAATTGACACGGAGGGGCGACGAGACCGAAGGACTGTGACATGGATGCTAAATAGACTCAGGGTGATACTATATATGTTATTACACATATGGAGAAATAAAATAGCCTTTTGAAAAGAAGTTCGTTTTGAAATGGATTTGAAAGAAATGTTTTGAAACAAATTTTTTTTTTAAATTTTTTAAGGATTTTCCTAAAGACCTAAGTTTATTTTTGAATTTCTACGTCTTTGTTTATAACGTTTCTGAACGCTTTTGGGCCTTGAGCTCCTGCCTTGGATCCGAAAATAGTGTTCGGGAAACACATTCTGTTGTAGATAGTTATACTAAATTAATTATTTGAAAAGAAAATAAATCAAATTAATGAAAACTTGAAAAATGTAAGATAAATATTAATTTCATCTTACTAGTTGGTTAATCCCTTTTTAAAAATTATCCTCTTTTTTAAATTTGTATCATTTGTTGATAGATTGCAGTGTCAAATTGAACTTACGTTGTGATGCAGAATTCGGATATTTCTGTCTGTGCATCGTGTCCTGGGGGTATGTTCTGCACAAGGCAAGTTTTGATTTTTATCTAGATCTTATCATACTAAGTCAACTTGGCAATGAACATGTTTTTAATTTTTTTATGCATTTAGGAAATTTTACCATTCACTTAATTTTACCCTAAATTATTTACAAGTTAAAAAAAACTATTTTAGTTTATAAATTACTTATAAACTTGACAATTTCTATATTAATAAAAACTAATTTATAGCTTACAAATTCTGAAATGTGTAATTACCTTATTCGAAATGGAGACATTTTTATCTGAAAATTAAAGTTTTATTATATTCAGCAATTCTGTATTGATTTTAATAGAATATCAAAGATCTAAACAAACCCAAAAAAAGTTAATAACTACTAACAGAAAAAAAACAGTTTTGGCTTAACTATATTTGAAATTGAATTAAAAAAAAGGACTGGCTTGAGAAATAATGAGTATTGTAATGATCCAACGTTTGAAACCAAAACTAGATGCAAGTTGCCAAAAAATGCAAAGAATAAAGTATATGGAAATGCAACGATGCCGATAGAAACATGTTTAAATCCAAATTAAAATAAGAATTATAGCATTTAGAAAAGAAAATTGAATATAATCATAGAGCAGAAATTTTAGAACAAATAAAACAAACGGGATTAAATTCGGTTGACGCATTGGGAAATTATAAACTGAAATATATTTGGAATTTTAATAAAATTAAAGAATATGGGCCCTTGTTGTGTTGAAAAGAAACATTAAAAGGGTTTTGAAGAATAATTATCAAACGCACGGACTGATTGGTTGAAACGTTGGGAAAGAATAGAATAAAATACGGGAAGACGAAAATTAATATCACCCTTTTTCGCATTTTCGGAAGTAATTGTAAAATGTTTGGAAGTTGGAATGAAGTCAATAGTATAAACAAATGACGCGATGCTGAGAAGTTAAGGAAACCTTTCAGAACCAACAGAGCAAGGTATATCAATTATTTGTGAAAAAGGTAAGAAATGTAAGTTGATAGAAGAATTCAAAACGCAGATGGAGTGGAGATGTCGTGGGCACGGTAATGAACGCTTCGTGTACTAAAATCGGTGTCGTTAATTTTGGAAAGGGAAAAAAAGTTAGCGAGAGTAATGTCGAAAGACTTATAAATATTTTGGAATATTAGAAAAGGAGGAAAATTTAAATTCATTGAATTCATGTTTTTGTTAGTAAACTTCAAGCAAATTGGATAATCAATTCTTACATTCTATGTGAGGAAATTGGGGGTAAACATTTTTATTATGGACTTAACTGAATTAATACACATCAGCATAATTTAGACGAATATTTTCCAAAATAAATGGAAATAAGCAATAGAATTTTTCATGAAGTAACGTGTTTGACGATACGCGAAAAATTGTTTCCGTTTTCGTGTTAAGTATTTTGCCGAGCAGTACGTCGCAAATATACAGAATTGATTAGTCGGTGACAGGCTAGCGGCTGGGCTTTCCATTTATGTGAAATAAGTGGTTAACGAAGAGTGGTTTCGAGGCGATCTGAGGAGGATGGCCGACCGAAAACGAGGAACATCGAACAGGACACCGGACATCTTCAGTACGAGAGATGAGCTGAAAAGGAAGTGAAACGCATATGCATGTGGGGTGTGTCGGAATTCTTGAAATGCCTATCAAAACGCATTCCATAAACAAAAACAATTTTTGTTGAAGATCAAGTTTTTTTAGTAGGAATAAAATAGAAATAGTTAAAGGAAAGTAGGGAATGCGCATTCGAGGGATGAAAAGAGTTTTTATACTCTTGTATTAGTGTGAGGAATGATTTTTTGTTATTGTGTATTATCTTGTTTTTGGTTTCTGTGTTGCATAGGGTATTATATGTTAACGTAGAAAGAAAGACGGTGAATCATTGCGTAGAAATGAGAATAGAGTGAAGTTATAAGCAAATAAATTATCGAACCAGAAACGCGGTTTGTTTTGAAACAATAAGATGTTCGTAATTTAACCTAGAACGACAATCAGTTACCTCACTGGATTCCTGTATAGACCGCCAGCGTATCCACGGCAGTAGATAGTTAAAGGAAAGAAAAAAAGGGTTTATTATATATATATATATATATATATATATATAATAATATATATATATATTGTGACTGTCATAATTTTCCCATTTAAATCCACCATCAACTGAGGCATTGATCACATTAAATTTTGATGGGAATAACCTGTTTCTGAAATCGTGAAGGACAAGGGATTCCCTTTAGGGGTTTATGAGGAGGTTGTTGGCTATGGTTTCCATCATTCTCTTTCATCATATCCTTCATTAATCACTAGTTTGCCATTTTCTATAATTGAATATTTATTCATCAAGAAAGCATAATCTAAAGAAACCCTGTTACAATCACCTGCATGATTTGCAGTCTTATATGATATTGCATCACTAGAACTTACTATCTAATTTTGATCCTATTACTGGATTACTCCGACCTATGACTACATGAATCTGTTGCTAATCAGCTTTGTAATCATGATTGCAACCGTTATAAATAATGTATGTGTATCGCATTTGCTTATTCCCTACCTACATACCGATTCATTATACGCCCTACCCCATTAATACATTTCCGGCCAATGTGGCTGTGCTGACTTCACTGAAGTTACATGATTATTAAATGTTCGTCTACTCAGCCTGGATTTCCGCCCTCTTGGTGCAGGAACGCAGCTGCGGTTGTTCAAGGCCTTCACGCCACAACGTGGCGTGGGCCCCTCTCGCGTCGCCACTAGCTGGTTTTCGGGGTCGTCACTCCGATTCCGGTGTTTTCGTTGTCCGATCACACGCCTTCGACGTTCTCGTGCGAGTTCAGTCTTACGATAACGCGTTTTATTAACATCGTCCGTTTATCGCTCTGTCCATGGCTGATGGCCCACACGCACTCACTCACCACGTGTTTTCGTTTGCACTCGATTGTTTATCACTCGTCAGCGTTTATGTTACAGTTCCTTCGGCTAATTTTATTATTCACTGTCTCTAATTATCGTTCACTTCATAATCAACACTTCTCCCCATTTAGATTGTCCGATGTTAGCCGATCACACGTCCATTATTCATCCACATCGCATTACCCGTGCACGCCATCTGCACTCCCTCTCTCTCTCTCTTGTTCCGCCTCGCGTCTCCTCTCGCCCCGCGCGACTCGTTCCCCGGACTCGTTCGTGACTCTCCTGTCCTTCTGCGCGCCCGATTCAAATAGGCATCGTTTTTACTACTGACTGGTGGTATGACCATTAGGTCATAATAATATATATATATATATATATATATATATATATATAATATATATATATATTTTTGATAACAGCACGGGCATAGATAACGTAGAGAGGTTAGAAGATAAAATTAATGAATGATAGGAAGAGAGCAGGGAATGAGTGTTACATTAAATTAAATGGCGACCCAACGGTGGAATAACATCAGAGAGTAAATAGGAGAAAGATAGATAAATAGAAGAGAGAGTAGGGACATTACATAAATGGCGGCCCAACGGTGGGGCAATCAAATGAGAAATAGTAGGTGAGATGATAATAGATGAGCGAGAGGAAAGATTCATTACAGTATAAATAAGTCTTATGAAGTATACCCCTTCAGTAATGCATTTTAATTCAAAATAACAGACTATTAAACATTTCAATACAGTAATTTTAGATATGAAAATGTATATAATAAAATCATGTACCAAATATATTCTCTTTAATCGCTAATACCCTTGGAAAATGACGTTATCGCTCATTCAAAACTTTACACCGAAGATCTCAATGATCAACGGCAATCATTTTCTCTCTATGAGACTCCCTTCATCTTCAATGAAAAAAGAATTGTGGCCTGTAATGTTGCGTTGTCATTGGTATTTCTTTACAGATAATGTTTGGGATGGCACGGAAGATCCGACTGATTGGCCCAAGACCTTCCCGCAATGCGGGGGAAAAGAACAAAGTCCAATTCCGCTGTTGTCATTAGTTGCTGATGAATGGACTCTAACTGATCAAAAGGAAAATAATTTCGAGATGAAATTTGACGGTTGTGATGAAGAAGTGAGCGTTAAGGCGTACAACACTGGCTACTTACGTAAGAATGAGCTAAGGACAAAGATGCGGTGATTGGCTGCCTGACTTCACCAATCCCTCCCTGCTACCCTCCCAGGCCTCTGCCCTAGTTAGCAGGGGGATACTGTTGTACCTTGATCATAATGTATCTTGGATCACACTTCAGTTTCTGGAGAGATAGTTCTAACTACGTGACAGCAACTTACTAATACAAAGTTTACTCACTAAAGAGCAAGCAAGTGGGAGACATTGATTGAGTACGGGCTACTGTTTTTGGAATAAAATAGAAATATTTCTTAGCAAAAAGCAACGATTTTTGTTTTCATTGTATATTTACTGACAACTTGACTATTGTGTTTTGTATTTTAAATTCGTTCTGCCCAAATCGCTGTTTATTGGTGAATAATTTGATATTCCATATTTTAGATTTAGACTTAAGCTAGAATGTTGAGAAAATTTGAAAAGCCGCACCATCGTGTACCTTAAATCAATACGTCCTGAACCATTGATCAAGTGAATCTGCTAGAACTGATGAACAGTTGTGGTTCCAAGTAGACTTTTATGGCTTTAACGTTAAATGATTTAGTTAATAATTTTGAGTAAAATTTAATTTACGAATCTAATTAATTAAAATTGTAACTCTACATATATTTTGTGTCTCAAAAAAATGGTTACACTTTAATACAATCTTATTTTTCTTTGTAATTAAACAATAAAATGTAAAGTTCTGTTTAAAAGTTTTATATACACATTATCTACCTCATAGGTACAAGAAGTTATGATCCAAGGTATAGTAGGGTTAGATCAATGGTACATTATGGACTTGTACCATTGATCACACATCAATAAAAAAATATACAATTTTTTCTAAAACTGTTTAACATTTAAACTCTAAGAAAATACATAGTGTGTTAGCTTGCCATTTACCCAAGTTAATTTTAATTCGCCATTTTCCGTCTAAATGGACTTCTAGATCACTTAAAAGAAAAACGAAAACACAATGTCAGCAGAGAGAAATGAAATAAGTGAACTGCTTAATTGAGGAATATCATATATTAAGTTAAAGAAATTCTATAAATAAAATTGGAGAAATTCCTGAGCCTTGGGGTATATCTGCGTTTATTTTAGAAACGATCTCTACGCTCGTTACTCGCTAATCACTTTGATATCGCCCACCGTCTCCGCTCGTCTATGCACCAATGGCAATCTTGTGACTTTGGTAGCGGTTGCAGTGGATATAGGAGGGTAGAGGAGGAGATGGAAGTGGAGGTGGAGGTGGTGGACGCCTAGGAGTTAGAGACTGTAGAGAGGGTAAACGATATGATTAAATATCTCGTATGATGTGTGTCATTAGGATAAATTAAAAGTGAAACAAATGATTAGTCCCAATCTACGTCCTCCCATCTTCCAAATTACCAATTGGCAGCTTCGATTCCCTCCTCTTCAATTTCAACACATCCTTCGTTTACCCTAAAAGAAAAAGGTAGTACGATTTTTCACTATGAATCTGCCCGTCAACTAAAACAGAACTGGTGAAAAACACGGACAAGAATCATTTGGAAAGGAAATTTTAACGTCCACCAATAATGAAATAATAGTTAAGAACATTCTGAATAGGCGTGAATACAATAATAATTTTCAAATGTAAATATCAGTCAATGAAGCACATTGAAGTAAATTGTCAGAATAACTTAATGAGAAAATATTGATAATAGTAAACACAACATTCAGGGAGGTCATAGGCGGAAGTGTTGGAAAATTTTGCTTTACAAACTAAAAAAGGAGTGGAATAAGTTGGCAGTGAAAATATTGTAGACTTTCCTTTTCGTGTTCTACATTTATAAATAAATATTTATTTAAATTTTATGCTTAAGAGAATACTTATTGCTTTTTTGTTACTTTCAATATAATTATAAATTACTCTGTAGTGTTTACTAATCCCATCCTTTTTCAAGGGTTGCGTTTGGAGTGGAAAGTAAAGTAAGGAAAATGTGCTGTGAAGTTAAAAAATATATTATCTGTTATTTTAAAAAAAATTTGAATATTTATTATTTGTGAATAAATATATTTAATAAAAATCGTAGTACTAACCACTTAGTTGCAAAACAGCTACAAGTATAAATAATGTATGAAAGGATGAATTAAAAGAAACAAAAATTACCAAATAGTAACTAGTAATGTATTGTTATTTCTGTTTAAGCGAATGTAACGATAGAGTCCCCTTCTCTACCGGAAAGACCTCGTATCACCTTGACACGAAATGGAGAAACTGTTGAATATTTTATGACAAATATTCACTTCCACTGGCCAAGTGAACATTCTTTTGTTACCAAACAGTGAGTATTCTACCATGAAAAATGGTTGCACTCTTGTTTCTAGATATTATTAAACAAAACTGCCTCGCCACTGTTTTTGGACCTTACAGAATTAACAGGAATTAATCTCTCGATAGTCTATTAAATATGTTTTCTAGATGAGCGTAGGTGATGAAATAAATGATCTTGGCTATCCGGGTGACGCCGCGTCGAAGGCTGTGTTGCCAACGTTTCGACCATCTTGTCGTGGTCTTCCTCAGGGCTGATCTGCGACCAGACCAATCCTAAGGCATACCAGCCCTGAGGAAGACCACGACAAGATGGCAAAAACGTCGGCAACACAGCCTTCGACGCGGCGACACCCGGACAGCCAAGATCATTTACATGACTCTGGCCGTGGAACCCTACGACTTCACGTGATTAAATAAAGTTTTCTAAAATATTGTAGCAAAGACCTATATGAGTCTTTGAATTTTTAATTTTTATTAAAAAGTACTATTTACAATAAATACAACAACGTATCCAGGAAATATTTTTTCAATGGTGTAAATTATCTTACCAATTAAAGAAATATTTTTTATAGGGTCTAAAATATTTATATTGTGGACAACCAAATATAACATGTCACTTCACGTAATGCATCAAACCAATTTGTTTTTAGATTTGAAGTAATCTTTATAAATTATTTTCTTTTGGCAAAACATATCTTTTCTTATCCATTTATAGAGTCGCGGCAGCCTTGATTAATGGTTCAAGAAACAAACATTAACCATTCATTATGACACAAATTTAATATTTATCTCTTGAGTATGTCTTAAAAATAATTTAGTTAATTTGTGGTAAATATATTTTTCTTTGAACACTTTATTGTCCTGATGCAAAACAACGAAACTAAGATTTTTTTTCAATTACTCATAAATCTCTTCTACTGCGACCCCACCTACCCACACACACGAACTAGTACCATTGTTTGCAAAGGTACATTTGAATTGCAGAAAAATTAAAAATTAATAAAATATTAAACTAAATATATTATATTAATAACACTACTCAAAATATATTAATAAAACTACTAAACTATGGTTCTAAAACTGCATGTACTTTATCGCCTGTACTTTCACGCACAATTACGCGAAAAGGACTCGAATTTTCGAAGAATTGTACGTGACCTTATTTCAAAATCTAACTTTAAGGAATAGATTTCATTAAGAAAAAAAACTATCTTCGTAATTGTAGTTGTATAAAGACGCCGAAAAATGTTTGAATTTTTGCAATTTTCGAAAAATTAAGGTTTTTATTGATCATGAGACCTACACCAATCTCTTAAACGCCCTTCACATTATCCACCAACAAAACTTAATCAAAAACGTAGGAGCCATTGTTTTGAAACTTTTGAAATTGCCTCTCGGGATTCATGGAAAGTACACCCAAAATTACTGCTATACCCAAGTTTACGGGTTCGAACCCGATCGAAGCTGTGGATTTTTAAGGGCGAAAAAATCCTTCGTACGCTTTCCTTCGGAGGGGAAGTAAAGCCGGCTGTCCCATGTTAGTACATTTTCTGCATGTAAAAGATTCTCACGCCTAAATGATGCCTCTGAGCTAAATTCAAATCGCCTGTTTCGTCGCCCAAGTAATACCTTCTCTCTCCCATGGTTGGTGAAAGGAGCGTAACGAAATTTGCGTGGTCAGACGGAAAAGCAGGCCTCATGGCCTGAGTCTCGCCACGTAAAATAACGCAAATTCAATTCAATTCAAAATTAAAAACATGGGTTTCAAATTCAAGGGAGCTCGAAATCAGATCGATTCGAGAATATCAATTTGGAGATATCAAAAATCGGCTGAACGGTTTAACCAAGCTGTACTCGTGGCTCATTGCAAAGTCGCAAGCCTTTCACCACTGAGATCCGGGTTCGATTCCCGTCGAATCTCATGTGAAATTTGTTCCAACAAAACGAGTTCTGCTGCTTCACAAGGGCTATCGAATGTGGGAGGGATTTTTTATTCTCAATTAAATGCTACAGTTAGTAGCTAGTAGCTTCCACTGAGGGCACCTTGGGCTTTAGCCTCTATCCACTCAGCTTCCGCTCCATAGCCGGATACATTTATACATTCGATTGACGCATAAGGCGTCTTACTTATATATTGACATTTGTTTATATTGACATTTTATTTAAACCTAGAGCCTTAAAACTAGTTTTGCTTATACAACGGTCTTTGAGTCCCCGACTTATGGCCGCCCTTGCGGCCGGCCCACATCCGACCACCCGAGGATTGCGCCTCGGGTGTAGGCTCTCAATGATCGAACTATTGCGTCTATTGTATCCACCTGCTTGGCCGGTGCGCCGTTCATACACCGTTACCGTCCCTAGGCACGAGGAGCCGGGTGGCTACTACCTAGTGACTGCCAATTGTCAATTCTCACAAGGGCCAGTCCAACCCCTGTGAAGTGTCCTAAACCCTACCCCTATCATTATTCCTTCCTCATTCTGGCCGCTGGGTAGTGACGCAGGAGCGCGCGGTAGGAGGCGCGTACGCGGAGATGCTACCTGGCGGTCCTCTTGACAACCGACTGCGACGAGACGCGACAGACAATATTAACGGAGGTTTACTCCAGCGCTGTTAGTAATGGGAGGATTACTCCCAGAAGCGCAAAGCGCTCAACGCCCCCCAAGGGGCTTGGAGACGCGTTACGTCAAAGGAGACGCAACAAATTAAAAAAAAAAAAACACTAGCGTTGTTGACAGACACGAACGGACAGACGTTTTGCCGTCAATAGATTTTTCGATATCAAGGATCCTCAATAGATTGATTCTGGCTACACTACGTATTAGAGGATTTTTTTCTAAATTTAGGAACTGATTTATCCACTTTTTGGTTACCAGAGCCCTGCAATAAAGAGTTTTTCTGCTGGAAATTCACAGTTTTTGTTTTTGTTTTTTACCTCCTCCAGCATTACATAACTTGCTCTCCTCTCCATAGCGATAAAGTACAAAAATACTGTAAGGTAGCCTAATAAATCTCGTTTCCATTGGTAAAATCAAAACTAAACAGTAGTTACATTCAAACATTAAAATCGTAACTATGCTATGATTATTAAAATGCTAACTATTAAAATGCATAACTACCACGAGACAACCCATGGGTACCTGACGGTAACCACACATGGCCTCCTCTGTTAGCCAAACTCAGTAGAAAAATCGCAAGAATGCCCATACGAGGGCTGTAACAGTTAAGTTGATGTTCAACTTTGATAACATTTCTTTAATACAAGTAAATTGAATTGAACTTGACTCTTGTACTGCTCGAACTGTTACATGGCACTGCATGCCAACTTCCTTGTAACCGTTCAACGTAAAACTTTCCCGAGACCGATCTCTTATAATAACTATTTAAACTAGTGGGTCACAGAATGGCACAGACTTTCTCATAGTAAAGTTTTCCAATTTCATTGGTGTGGACTGGCATTATGGTCTTGCCCCATTCTCTTGCCAACTGCCATCTATCGCCGCCCAAAATACATTTTTTCTCAATTTTTCGGTTTCCTAATAGTAGAAGCGAAATATTAATTTAAGATTATTAGAGAAGAGAAAAATCTCGTCCTAAATGGAAATTTTCGTTGAAAAATTTAGAGCCTTTTTTAAAGAAAATGGCGTTTTAGCGTTTCTGTACATGCGAAATTTGAAGCTCTTTTTCACAGGAATCTATTGAGTTTCCGAAAAACTTAATTTGAAGTCATTTGAAGCACTTTCACTCACAAATACAGTAAGGTATACAAATTGCTGAAAGTGTGCATTTTAACGACAGATTATTTTGAAAAAGCAAAAGACAAACACGAAATGAAAATTACGTCATAAACCGTGCAATTAGCACTATTTGTTGAAAGAGTTTGAAGAAAAAATTTGGAGCCATTTTTGAGAAAATGGCATTTGACCGTTTCTCAAAATGCGGAAATTTGAACTCATTTTCAAAGAAAACAATTGAGATCTCGAGAAACTTTATGTAACGTTATTTAAAACATATGTACTTATAAATGCAATAGTGTGAACAAATTGCCGTTAATGTAAATATTAACAACGTAGGAGACAAGTCAAAAACAAAACATTTTTGTAATTTGTCAAAATAGAGTAATATGGCGATTATGTCATATTATAAGGCACATTTAGCACTATCCCTACCACTAATTTAAAGAAAATATTTGGAGTCGTTTTTGAAAAAAACGTGTTTTTATAATTTTTTAAAATTGCATATTTTGCACGCATTATTGCACGAAAAACAAAATTTTCAGAAAGGTCTACATGGCCTTAATGAAAGAACTAATTATGGACAAGAAATTTCATTCGAAGGAAAAAGTTTCAGTTTCAGAGTTAACCGTGAAAATCGGACCTATGCCCCTTTAAAGTGCATTTTATTATATTTATACAAGAAATTTAAAAAAATTGGAGCCGTTTCTGAAAAAAATGTTGAGAATATTCCAGGGAATTCATGTATAGTACCCCCAAATTTTAAAGAATGTTTTTCAAAATCTCGAAGCTTCAACCAGATCCAGATGGACAGGGGTTTCTTGAATTTGGAAGAAATCTTACGTACTGTTTTGGCACTATGCTGTTGGACGGACGGACGGACGGACGGACGGAAGGACGGACAGACAGACAGACAGACAGACAGACACAGATAGGCAGACACAGATAGACAGACACAGATAGACAAACGGGCGGGCGGACGGACAATATTTTTCATTGATGGCAGCGAGAACTTTCTCATTGTAACTTTTCTTTCCTAGTTCTGCCCTCGAAACGCACGTGGTGTATCGAAATCATGAAATGAACCGCGTCATCGCTTTGGCCTACTTAATTAATGTAAGTATGTTATAAAATTACTCTGCCTTCACACTGAATTACACTGGGGTCGAGGTACGGTAAGGCAAGGTGAGGAATAGTAAGGGGGAGCGGACGGTCGAGGATGTGATAAAGAAGAACAAGGCGGGGGTTAAAAAAACTGAGCGCTCAGGGGTGGGGTAAGGTAGGACAAGGTGGAGCTGAGGATCGGGAGTAGAGGGGGCAGCCTAAGAAAGAGCAAGTAGAGCGGAGTGGGTGGGTGGGGTAAGGTAGGGAGAGGAAGGGAAAAGTGGTGCTGAGGGTCGACAATAGGGTAAAGAGGGGTGAAGAAGGGCAAGATGGAGCTGAACGGTTGAGTGAGGTAAACAGGGCAAAGTGGAACTGTGCAGGGTGGGGTAAAGCAGGGTGAAAAATTGAGGATTGAGTTTACAATCAAATCCACTTTCAAATTAAATATTCCTATTACATTCCACATACATAATTTTGTTACTCTACCTTAGCCCTATTCATCCTGTTCAACATGGTGAGGTGGACCTATGTGGTGGCTTGGTACAGAGTAGTTTTGGGTAGTGCGGCACAATGCAGGGAAGACGTCAAGGTGGGTTTTGTTATAGAGTAACATCTATCTTAAGCCGGAATAGATCGGGACACAACAAAATTCTGGTTTAGGGAGGTTTCCGTCTTATGCAAGGTTGTCCATTTTGTGACACTTGTAATGTTGATATATCTGCCGTGAAAGTAGTAAATTATATGACTTTATTATAATTATCAAAATACATTAACATATAACGTATTTATGAACGAAATAACCAATAAATGAATATCAAACACTCATTGACAGATTCTGAGTTGAAAAAATACACATCAAACTGCCTAGTGCCTGTATTCGGATTGCTATCTGACTCTTTCAACGCACAATGCGTCATAACCCAGAACTATGACTTTCTGATACCCTCGAATGGCCTTGAGCAATACATATCTACCCGAGGAGTTATGATTTTCAACGTGGGGTAGGGAGACACGTGAATAGAAGCCATGTCCTTGCACCTTGCCACGCTCAGAGTCAAGAGAGAGAATTTCTTACAGCCTACGCCGTGAGAGACAAACGACTCCAAAGTCGAATTTTAAGCTGACAGCTGAAGCCCCTCTCCTTCAATATCCGGCTGCCACGACTGAATCGCATGTCCCAGGGAATGTGAATTTAAAACAGACTTGCATAAGCATTCATATTATTAAGAACATCTCGTCCATTGCATTAAATTCACAAGAATTCCGTTTTATAAAATTTTCCCCCTGCAGGACATGAAAAACAGTTCCGTTTCCGCGTTGGAGAGGTTTCAGTTTTATGCTGTGTAAAATGCTATTTAACTTCATGGGCCGGAGAAATTTTTCGGTTAAGTCAGGTTTCCTGTTTACACAGGTTCCGGTTTAGACAGATTTTACTGTAATTAGAATTTTTCGAAATCATTCCTTTTTCTGTTTATGCGATTGTGATAAGTACATCAAGGGGCAATGTGGGATACTTCGGCTATTTCCATAAAAATTGATATATTGTTTGTTTATCGGCGGTATGTCCTCTACCAAACAATATGTAGCAGAGATAATACATAAATAGCCCTATTCGTTTAATACTAAATATTCCTTTTATTTTTAATTCATTTTTTACATATTCGTCGTTGAAATATTTCCAAATTACCTTTCAAAACTTGGCATTGACACATATTTCATTTACAAATTTGAAATTTGATGTTGATTTTCGTTTTTTTTACGTTGAGTTACTAGTTTTTCCAATTAAAACCACTTTTACGGCAATGAGTCAGAACGAACCGGGTCACTAAATTTAAATATACTGTTCACTCACCAGTGTACGGCGATTTTTATGAATTGGACAAAGTTTTCTTCAACCTAAGTTTCAACCTTTTCTTCGTACAAAGAATTACAAAGTTTGAAATCACGTCTCAAAACATTTGACTTCCTTGCTTACTAGATTTGTTTTCAAACGAATAAGTAAAGGTTTTGATTTGTAATTTGACAGTAGTTTTGAAATAAATGAAAAGACGCATATTCACGTTTAAGTTATTCATTTTTTTAAGGAATGCGGTGATTCCACGGAAGAAGAGGTAAATATGTATGCTGGGATAGCTGTGTTAAATCATATTAAGAAACCTGGTAGCTCTTATTCATACAGAACCAAGCCGAAGCACTTGATGCCTAGCGATTTTCAATGTGGCTATTACATGTACGATGGGTCCTTCACCACGCCGCCCTGCACAGAAGGAGTCACTTGGTTCGTTTACCAACAGGAACTCTGCGTAAACAAAACCGTGGTAAGTGGTACAGTTACAGATTGCACAATCCTGTGGTGATTTTGAGGATCACGATTATACCTATTTTTTCGGACTGAATGCAAATCTGCAAATGATTTTTTTCTATCATTCGTATTTCTTTTAACAATCTTCCTTGAAATGTTCAATTCTGTAGTAATTTCTTATTTTTGTTCATGAATTTTAATGCCGACTTACTGTGTTCGGTTTAAAAAGTTTAGAATCGTCATTTTAGTTTATACCCTACTATACTGAAATATTATTTTAAAATTTTGAAAGTGTTTAATAATTTGTAAAAAAGTAAATATACAAGACGAAACCGTTTTCTTATCTTACATGCTGTTTTGATTGGGATTTCGCCATGTCCATTCAACCATACCGTTTGTCATTCTCATAGTTTAACGTGAATGAGGAAAACGTTACGATTCTTATTTTCGCTGGTGTAAAACATCAGGGTTCATTAAGAACAGAAAACCGTTTTATTTTCTGACCTACCACAGCTAAGTGTGAAACATCGTCATGGTATTCCATGACGTAAGTGGCATTGGAACGACAAACAACAGAAAAACATTGTATATTTTGATTCTGTTCGACTAAAAACTTTAAGTTTAGAATTGCGATACATGACTGTGCCCTAAAGTAGAACGTCAGACATTTTAAAATCATGGTCGAAAATAAATTGGTTCTGCATCGTAAAAATCTCACTTGGGAAAAATTTGTTGTGATTTGTATTCAGCATTCCTATAGTTTTAAGTTCATAGGTAGATTCAGTGACCTATTCAACTTCGATCTACAGAAAACAACAACAATAATAATAATAACAATTACAATAATAATAATAATAACAATAATAATAAGCCTGTCCCATGGCGCAGGCGGTTTCACTCATCATCATTCTATCACCTCAAAATTCATAATTCAAGGCTTAGCAAGGGATACAGCCAAAAAGCTTATCCCCATAATTACACACGTTCTCTGTCCTGGATAGAATTCGACTGGGCTTCGGAAATGAACGCGTAGAGTGGTCTGTAATGGCCTGTACGCTAATAATAATAATAATAATAATAATAATAATAATAATAATAATAATAATAATAATAATGCTATGAGAAAGTACTTTGCGGATAAAGCATATACTTCTCAACTCCACAAGGTAATTGTACAGGCAGATGACAATTACACGCCCCTTAAACTCAAACAAGATATGACAATTCAACTGTCCTCATTGGAGTAAGCTACTGCAAGAGTGTTGTAATTGTATTAACCGTTGTGTGAGTGTTGTGCCTTGCATTGTCGAGGAGCATCATGGCCTCACAGGTGAGCCTGCCTGGTCGTTTCGTGCAGAGATTCAAGTGGGAGGTTCAGTAGCGAATCCTGAACATTATTTCAAGTATACCGCACTTTATGACAGCTACTTCTACCGTTGTCTTATTTTGAGCTTTTCTGAAATCCCAATACTATGACATCCCATACTTAATAATTGTTCTATAAGACAATTAAACGAACCACTAACTTCTGGATCTTTAACACATTTTTTTCATAGAAACTGAAAGAAGTGTAACGAACGACCGGTGAAGGACTGTTCACCGCAATATTTTGCAGTGCTTACCGACCAGTCATACGCACATCTTCCCCTCTTGCCACCCTTGCAACATGTGGAGTCCTAGGTTAGCGGCTAGGTTCGCGGCTGGCATGCGGTGCCTTCGCCTACACTAGCGACTTCTCTGGACAGCATTAAGAACCGTTTGTAACTTCTGACTAACGCACTTCATAACGCATAGGATGCGGAAGAATAACTGGCTCTCGGTAGCAAAACAAAGTTGTTTCTTTTGCATCCGTTTTAAAGCTTTCAAAATCTCAATAACTTTTTAGAGAATTACGAAACTTGTCAAACATTCATTTTACAATTCGAATTACTAGGTATACCTGCGGTATATGCAGTTTATCGGAGAATTCGCCCCTGGGGAGGTTCTCGGTCACCCTCCCTACAGTCCAGACTTCTCTCCCTTCAATTACGCCATTTTGGTTCCCTGAAGAAGGCTCAGAGACAAACGATTCAGCTCGTCCGACGACAAGCAGTACGTGTGGAACTCCTTCACTACACAGTCCCGGGAATATTACGAGACAGCCATTCACTGCCTGAGTCGCAGTGGAACAAGTGCCTCAACACGCAGGGCCAGGTCCTAGGCCTCCGGCTCCTTTCTTTTGGAATGCTCCTTATATAAATTGGAGCATGATCAGGTGGGCCGGATTATCCATTCCAATTTGTTAAGAAATGCACGGTATCACAGGCAGTTGTTACACCATTCTATCAGTGTCACCCAGAGGCTGCATTGAAAATGAAACATAAGTTATACTTGGACCGTGGTATTCTGACCGAGAGGATAATTCAGCACAACAGACCCGAAATTACCCTCTGGGACAAATCTGCAAACAAAATTTGGGTCACTGATTTCGCAGTCGTCAATACCAGCAACATGATGACTACATACCAGGCTAAAATCGACAAATACAGAGACCTAATGTTCACTGTAAAAGAGCAATGGCGTATTTCAGAAGTGAAAACTTTTCCAATTATGCTATCAGCAACTCTATAAATTTTCATTTATTATAAGGGAGAAGAGAATTATCGGCCTGTAGTCGATTATCATAATTACATGCTCACTATGGGAGGTTCATGGGGGACATGTGGGATTTTAATATTTACTTTTGAAATTTTATTATTATTATTATTATTATTATTATTATTATTATTATTATTATTATTATTATTATATATATCATTTGTCGTTGTTGTTGTAGATTAAAAGCCTTTCGTAGATTATTCATTTATTATTCTTCAAATGATTACATTTTACGTTCTAATACGAACTCACATACGAATTACGTATTCGACCATTCAGCAAAAAACAATTGTACCTCGACAACTAACATAACCCCGGTAGCTTCGTAACAACGTAACTTGGTTTTATTCTCTTAAGTAACATGAATACCATCAATTCCCTCCTTTTGTCATCATCATAATTAATATTATTATTATTATTTTTATTTATTATTATTTATTATTATTATTATTTATTATTATTATTATTATGTATTATTATTTATTATTATTATTATTATTTATTATTATTAAGTGTTAACTCTTGTTATTATATATAAATATGTTAGAATCCCTTCATTTGTTTTGAAGATTTTAAATATGTAAATGTTACCATGCTTTGATATTTATCTGGGCGGTATCTCTGTGAGACCAAAAATTTGCGAACAAACAAAATAATAAATAATATTAAGAAAAAGAAGAATTTCGCAAGTCTTCAATGTTGTTTTATTTAACATTTATTTAAGAATTAGAAGTTTTCTTATTTCGACTTGAAAGACTAGTGATTAAGAAATTGTTTAAAAATGTTACCTCAAATTATTTATTCCATTATATTCATTACTCAAAAAATATCGCAAAATGAATCACCTTCCTTAATATTTATTTTTTAAAAAGCTTGGTCATTTATTAAGGTAATGTGTACTCTTACTCTCATCGTTGAGACGAGAGAGCAAAACTTGGCATGTACTAATCACCATCTATTTTTTCCTTGGCAGATCGATGCCTTCAAAATATTGGAAAACAAAAATGGCACACCCATAGTGTCAAACAATCGTCCATTCCAGGACAGCACTCCACAAGTCATCAATCTCCCCTGCAACGATGATGATGATGACGACGAATAGGAAATATAAATTGATAGTAAATGGTCGCCAATGAGTCTGTGCATGTGCAAAATAATACAAAAAATACACATGATTGAAGTCAAAATGTCTCTTTACCACCAATGACTAAGCCATTTACATAAAGTGTTTTATTGTACCAGCAGACGAACATGATAAACACAGATCAAGTCAATATATAAAAAAAATATCCGTTAACATATTCGCTTTTTCCTTGTCTTAGTCTCCTTAGCAGTTTCAATTCCGAGGTCAGCATTCTGAAGTAAATCTTATTTTACATGAGTGTTGTACTAGCTCTCTCGGCATAACCTTTTCCGATGAAGGGGAGCTTCATTTATTTTACGTCAAAAACTGTTAAAAACTGTGTGTGACGTGCAATGGGGAAGTGAATTATGTGCACGTTTTCAAAATTCTGTGATCCCTGTACTAAGTCATATACTACTTGAATTTGAAAACAGAAAAAATAGCGTTTTTTCAAGGATTGTAAAAAAAGCTCCAATGTAATAAAATCTAAATTCAAGGATAAATCAGCAACAAATTTGGGCTCTTATCTATCAAGTCCTTCGTCAAGGGATAATACTTCCTGCCGCGACAACATGGAAACGATAATTTGAATAACTATATTTACCAATGCAATCTAGAGGTCGTACACAGATAATGAAGTTACATTTATGTCCAGGAGCAAAGCAAGGGGCCTCTCAGCATTTGCTCAATGGACCAGGGAAACTGGACGAAATACCACATCGACATGGGAGTCATTGATCCGGAGTATGCGGTACAATACTTGTTACATGTTGTTTACATTTATACAGACCAAACGGTAAATAACGCACTAAATATCACTGTTAAAATTAATGTTACTTTCCTTGTGATCCTCGATATAGTCTCTAATTGTATAGAAACAGTTATGCAGCAGATACGATTTCACTTGGAATTTAAACTTTTCTATCGAATTTAATCGTTTAGTGCCATCTGGCAAAAGGTTGTAAAATAATGAACATGTATCGTATGTGATTTTTTTGTAATGAGCTGTTGATATTGTCACCTGATGAATATGATTTCTATGTCGGGTGTTATAGTACTAGATAACGACGTTTTCTGAAAATATATTCCCGTCCTTAAGCAAGTCATTTCTGACAGACACCACAGATTCGTAAATCAACAGACAATGTAATGCTAAAATTCCTAGATTAATAATGAGAGGCTTCTAATAATCACGTGGGTGGGATTTGGTTATTATTCCAACAATTCTGTTTTGTAATCTAAAAGTCTGGGAGCTATAAGATGTATTTCCCCAGAATATTATGCCATATCTCAGGCGGGCATGAACATTCGCGAAATATAAACAATGAGCAGTATGAAGGCTAACTGAATTTGAAAGAATTCTGAACGCGTAGCATAATGAACTTAATTTTTTTTTAAAGGACGTTCCATTTGAAGTTTGACTGACTTGAGAGACTGAATTTATTTGAAATGAAAAACTGCATTAAACCGTTTTCTTTTCATTTACTATCAATTTGTTAGTACGGAACCGATTTGAAACATCTGATATTGTACGATTTACGGTTTCTTTATTGCAAAGAATATTCGTATCATCCCCAAAGAGAACCGTTCTTCCGTTTCGAATCGTTTAGGGCGTATCGTTTACATATAGTAAGAAGAAATTACGGCCGAAAATCGATCCTTGAGGAACTCCACGTGCAATTGGCAAAGAGTCGGAAAGGTGTGTACATATTGTTCCATCATTCCAGTAAAGCATTTCCACTCTCTGAGATCGTTTTTTAAGGTACGAACCAACCAATCTAGGGCAATACCACGCATTCCATACGAAGGTAATTTGGAAAGTAAAATGTCATGATCAATGACGTCAAAAGCTTTTGAGAGATCTAAAAATAATCCAATAGGTGCCTCGTTTTGATCCAATGATGAGGCGACATCTTTAAGAAAAGAAAATATGGCTGTTTCCGTTGATTTTGATTTTCTAAATCCATGTCGGCAATCTGAAATCGCGTCGTGTTTACTGAGAAAAGTTTCCATTCGTACGTAAAAAATTCTCTCTAACATTTGTGGAAAAAAGTGACAGAAGTGAAATTGGCCGATAATTTTGATTTTCATTTTTGTTGCCTTTTTTGAAGAGCAGCTTAATCTTAGCTATTTTGCAAATATCTGGAAACGTTCCGGTGCATAATGATGAATTAAATATGTGAGTTAACGGGTGTATAATGGCAGGCGCACAGATCTTTAACAAAGAATCCTGGAATTCATCTAAACCGGCCGAATATTTATTTCTTAGTTTACCGATTATTTTGGGAATTTCATAGGAAGAGGTTTCGGAAACGAACATCGTGTAACTACTTGAGACTTTCTTTGGCTTAAAGGGATTGCCTTCTCACTGGCTACGAGGTGTGTCTCCGTTTGGAAGAATTCCTAACTAGGAGAGTTGACGGTGTCCACTCTCAGTGGCATTAAGATACTCAAGACCCACCACCAACATCATGTACTTTGGGAATCAAAAGATCACATCAATTAAAACCATCAGCAAATATATTACGTCACTCCATCCACACCCGAATTTATTATCAACCCTATAGCAATTGTAATGTGCATGAATTTCCTAATTCATTAGTCATAATTTCTTTTTTAAAGGCATGCCAAATTGATTGTCTACCTATTCAATATTATAGATATTGAATTATTATATCATATATTCAGTGGTATCATCTTACATTAAAGACAATCAAATCAATACATATTTAACCCTTCAGTGGTCGCGCTCAAAATTGGATCAAGAGTGGTGGCGCGGATAACAATTGTAGTCCATTTTAAAAAATCCTATTAATAATACTTAAAAATGTCTTTTAGTTGAATATAGAAGAGTAATAGTATCTAAAACACTGACGAATATACTATTAAATTTATTAGAATGTTGATATATTACAAATACATATAACGCAACATAAAATGGTATGTATAATGCATTTAAACAAATATACTCAAATATGTATGTGAGCAGATGTTTGTTTTTGAAACGTCTTGTGCTCTATATGTTTTATGGACTTCAATTATATTGTAGGAAACCGATGAATAACCGCTGCAGACGGAGACCCGGGTGGGGGGTACAGTCACACACGGAGTGCGCGGGCAATTGGTGGATAACAGTGCACACGCTGAATTTGATTAGTGGGCGCGAAGTGTACATCTTACCAGTCATCCTGCTCCGGATTGAGAACCCCAGGATTTGGGTGCTCTAGATCGAAGGGGTGTATTATGTTTACTAGTTATTTGAATAATACACAGAGATAGAATTTTGTAAAGTGTAACCCGACTAAGTGGCGGGAACACGTTTATTGACAAATAGTAATTTTAAACTGTTCTTAATAATTTTCTATTTCACTTAGCAATCTCTAGTCCAGAACTATTGTTCAATTCAAGTGGAGATGGGCAAATTCACAAAAAAACTGGTGGCGATGATCATGTTACCTCACTTCGGTGGGATTGCACGCCCGCGGGTCTTTACCGGACAATTCCGGCTATGGAGTCTCACGAAGCACGGCTGAAGTGGACTTGTACAGAGCAGGAAGGATCTCGTGATCCCGTCGCATGCCCGGAAAATCAGCAGCCGTCCGCGACCATGCTCGAAGTGACGAATCATCATCAAGACAGGGCTGTCACACGTCACCTTCCTGCGTTCGCTCACTCTTTTAATTACTTGTAGGGTGTCGGTCCGACTGATCCACCACACGCAATTAATTACGACTGAGTGATGGATAGTCGTATTGCTTAGACCGGCAGTAGATAGTTGATTGATTTTTTCATGTTTCCGGGCGCGTCAACTGCACTGGTCATTAGTCCCGTTACTGTAGTGCATGTTTTACTCGGGAGGTGGCGGTGATCTTCTCCCGCTGGATGGCGAGATCCGGCGCCGATCTACCGTCGGCTAGTGGGGTTTCCCCCTAACCAGGACTCTCCCACCAGCGGGGCACCGCCCCAGCCGGGACAAGCTCTAAGTTCCCGACCGGTCTCCCGGAATATGTGGTAGTGTAGTGCATGTTAGTGTAAGTGTGTGTGTATGGGGAGGGGATAGAACAAGGAAGAGGAAGAACAGATCGCGCGGTCTCTGGCCCGTTTGATAGGTACTGCTCGGCATTCGCCTGGTGCTGATCGGAGAAACCACGGAAAACTACTGATCAGAGCAGCCGGCCGCTAGATTTCTCCTCCAGACAGCGACTGAATTCGGCCTAGTTGAAAAGCTAGTGTCGAAAATCCTGCCGCCGAGGCAGGACCTAGGACCTCCCGGTCAGAGGCGCTGCAGTGACATCAGTTGACAGTAGATAGTCACACAACAGTAGATAGTTACTTCGCCACAAGTTGCCTAGGTTTCGTCATATGAAGTCTTTCTCTCTCCAGCTCGTCCTATCCAGTCTGTCCCTCACTAGTTCTTCCCACCAAGTTCTCAGATCAAATGTCCTCTATCAAGTCATCTCAAGTGTCTTTTTCCTGATCGTCTGTTGCTCCCTCGCTTTATTCTCCCTACCCCATCTGGAAATTTTTGAACTCTGTCATGTGCGTAATGCTTTGCCTCTGTTTGGTTCGATCATCAGGCTTCAGGAATCTTTCACTAATCTTTTCCGTCGATTTGCTCTAGGCTATCCCTCCCCTTAGCAACCTACTTTGCTTTTTAATTGGTCGCCTTTGTACAATTATGGGCACGCAGCGATCTCGGAGAAGGCAAGGCAGCGCCTCTTTCTGCATGATGATTTTATGGTGTCCCCTTAGGGATTAGCGGCTAAGTCTACTGGGTTGATTAACTTGACTGTTCCTGTGATAAATTCAATAATCGAAGAGGCTCGCAGAGGAGGCCCAGGGGGATTTGTTTTTCCACGACTCCGAAGCCTTTTGCCGGCGGCGTAGGGTGGCAAGAGCCGGCCTGCGTGAAGAGTGCGCATGACGAAATGACCGGAGGAGGGGTGTCTGTACCGAGGGGTAAGTGCATGTGAACGGTGGGTTCCTGTACACACACACACACACACACACACACATATATATATATATATGTATATATATATATATATATATATATATATATATATATATATATATATATATATATATATATTGTAGCGTCACGGACTTGACTCCCTGCTCCAGAGAGACAAGTTGCAAGGATATGGGGATGAGGGAGTTAAAAATAGGCTTCCGAACAAAGGCAAACCCTTCAGGGAAAGTCCAAAAGGGGAGAGGGCTTGTAGGTGCCGGGTGAAAATTGCAACGGGAGAGCAGAGGCCTCAAGACGAGTGCGTGGGGGAAAGATGACGCAGGAAGTCATGTGACTCGAGCATATAAAAGGGCTGTCGCAGAAGCCCTGGCTTGGGTAGCGATTCTGGTTTCCACACGGCAAAAACCATAAAAACGTGTCCGCTAAGTCTGGCGCGGAAGTGCTGTAGGCACGTGTAGGTGTTCGAGTCTCGAGCACTGTGAAGTATGCTCGACACTTCGGGGCAGATTGTCTGCCGAGACACATCAGGTGCCAAGTTGCGACTCGGTCGAGTTGGCTAATCACAGGCGCGGCCGCAGGGCGCGTGTTGGGAGAGGGGGCTGCTGCAAGTAGCTCCGACAAACACCTTCGAGTGAGGTCTGTAAATAGTGTACATAAATTAGTGTAAATAAATTGTATATACCCACTCGTGTCTGTTCCTTGTGGCGTAGATCCCTACCCACGACGTTACAAAATACACACACACACACACACACACACATACCGTGTGGCCCACCTATAATGTTCCCTTCAATTTTCTCCTGAACCGTTGAAGATATTGAGATGCGGTTTTCACTAAAACTTCTATATGCAAGGGGTACATATAGTCATGCATAATATTATTCTATTGCAGTTTTTATTGCAGATATATTATTAACTTTGATTTTTAAATTGAAATCTATAGATTTTTTTAGCTCATCGTAACAAGCGTGAAGAGACGAGTTCATAAATATGCAAATCGCCATATGTTACATAACAAAAATTTCGAGAAATTACGTCGTTGAAACAAAACGTTTACTCTTTGAAAGACTGAAAACGTTTACCGCAGGGTCGACGCAACGGAAGGGAATGGCCTCGCCGCATATCACCCGGAATTTCTCGTTCAAATTACGGAAACCAGCAGTCG
Source organism: Teleogryllus oceanicus (assembly GCA_964035755.1). NCBI lineage: Eukaryota > Metazoa > Arthropoda > Insecta > Orthoptera > Gryllidae > Teleogryllus > Teleogryllus oceanicus. The sequence goes on along the minus strand of CAXIVR010000002.1, from coordinate 182,779,412 downwards.
GCGTGCGTCTTTAAAACTCTTATTTTCTGAAAATTTTGTTATGAAACATATGACGATAGCATATTTATGAACTCGTCTCTTCACGCTTGTTATGATGAGCTAAAAATATATAGGGTTCCATTTAAAAAATCAAAGATGGGTCAATATCTCTGCAATAAAAAATGCAATAGAATTATACTATGCGTGATCATATGTGCCCCTTGCATATAGTAGTTTTAGTGAAAACCGCATCTCAGTATCTGCAACGGTTCAGGAGAAAATTGAAGGGAACATCTTAGGTGGGCCACAAAGATATATATATACACATATATATACATATATATACACAAAATATATATATAACAAACATATATATATTACACACACATATATACATACACATATATAAAACACAAAAACACAAAAAACACACACACACAAAAAACACACACAAAAAATATATATATATATATATATATATATATATATATATAGTGACGTCACGGGGTTATGCGAACCCGTAATGCCACCATAAGCCACTAAAAAAGACCAAAGAACTGAGAAATATGGTACGAGACGGAGCGATGGTCCGAGAAGGCGACATCTACCCGCAGGTTTTCGCACTCCGATGCCCAAAGTTAGCGGATAATATTTTCTCGAGAGGGCGCGAAGGAGGAGAAAGTTTACCTCCAGAAATTTTCCCAGGCGGAGTCGCATAAATACCGCGACGCACTTGGTAGAGCTCTCTTACGACTTCAACAGCGACGGTGACTCAACTAAATTCTTTGCGGTAGTAATCGGTTAGTGCAGGAGTATAATTTTACTTGCTTTAGTAAGCTGATTTAAGAAACGCGGTAATAAGTGATAGAACTCAGAAGCAAAAGTATGTACAGTATTTGCACTACCATTACGCGAGTAAGCGAGCGATGACTGCTCGAACTTGAAATAGTTTCATAATCGAAGTAAATTCGCCAGAAGGACTCTGAACGAAATCCAGTATTTAATTTTGTACGCCGCGACCACGCACGCTCAAAGTGTGGTACGTCGGCCGAGTGCTAGAAGTAGTCCATTCAAGCACGTTAGTTATTTAAAACTGTTAGCGAGCAACGGGTACGCGGCAGGCGGCAGAAGGACGACTCCAACACTCAAGCGTAGGCGAAAGGACTTGGACCAATCCGTGGATGGTACGAGCCGAGGACGAGAAAAAGGGTTTTGGGAAATTTTGGGACGTGTGGCATCCTGAGATCGAGCGAAGGAAGTGGTGTAACCGCGGGACATCGAACCAGTCAAGTGACGTGGCGAGGATGCGAGCGACCGAACCCAAGGTTAACTGACGGCGAGGGGGAAAGGGAAATGTCGAGGTAAGAACTGGAAACTTCTATGCGACAATTTGTTGGGAAACTGTGTACTTTAAACCCAGGCGTAGCCTCTTAAAATAGGTGAAATTTCCCAAAATAATTATTGGGAAATATTTCGAACGTATGAGCGGCATTTTTGATTTCATTCGCTGTACGCACAGTAAATTCGTTTGAATCCCATAGCTTGTACAACTTTTTAAAGTAAATTATAATTTTCATGTAATGTAAAAGTAATCTTATTGAAAGTATTGTTTCCATTGTATGATGTCAGGATAATCAGTTGCTATAATTTTGAAAAGGGTTTGATTTAGTAACGTGTGTGTCACGTTTATTCTTGTTTTAGAGTTAACAGCATTGTAATAAATGCGCAGCTAAAAGGCTGACCTCTGTGAAGACTATAATAGAATAATTGTAGAGAATTATTTAAGGGCCGTGCAGAGAAAACTTTAGATTAACAAAAAGTTAAGTGAGGTACACGAAATAATTGAGAAGGAGGTAAAAGCAAAGTATTGTGAAAAAAGTGCGTATTAAGTAATCAGGCAGTAAAAGGTGACGCCTATACATTCTTTTATGGTTGTATTATTTCTGTTCTTTTGTTTCTGTTTTCTTTGCAGTGACCATCTACGCAAAGTACATACTTATTGTATATTTGTGCCACTGTGTAATTTGTTTTACTGAATATATGCTCATTTTACCAGAATTTTATATAATTCATTGTGTCAAGGGTTCAGACCTTTCTCATACCCGAAAGATCCTGCTTCCTGAGAATTCAAAGCTCGCTTCACGAGCATTCATAGTTTCACGCTTCATCGCCACCGGCTGGAAGGTAGTAGGTGGGCGTGTTATATGTTTGGCGCCCATACTTGTGGGGCAGTGATCGATTAAAAATCGAGTAAGCAAAGGAGAACCCTAGACACGAATCAAAAGTGAGCAATTTTGTGGCCTGTATTATGTTTATTGGTCTCTTTCAGCAAGTGTTTCTTTGTACAGTGAAGTGTTTTGTATTGTATTTTGGAAGGAAGTGTTTTAGTAAAGGTGTCAAGGCAGACATAAAGAGATGATGGCAGGAATCAAGAATATGGGGAACCTAGGCAGATCGGGAGTGATGAGGATAGTGAGGTAGACGGAAGGGACGAGATTCTTCAAGGAATGGAAAACCTGGGTTTTGAAAGAGACAGAGGCAGCAGCTGAGCCGCCGTAGATCGCACTGAGTCGACAGAGAGCACGCCAAGCAAGGACAGCGACGAAAAAGAAGACGCGATGAGAAATTTAATGCAGGCATTGTTGGAAACTTCGCGCGAAACATTAGTCAACAAGTAGAAAATAAAGGCAAAATTAGCGGAAGAAATTAGAGCAGTCGCAAAAGCAGACGAACAGGGGCAAAGATTAGGGGAAAAAATAAGAGCAGTCGCGAAAAGCAGACGAACAAGGGCAAAGATTAGCGGAAAAAATTTAAAAGAACAGTCGTAAAATCGACAATAAATTAGAACAAATTCAACAGTCCATAATGATACAGGTCAGTGGTAAATGTGACGAGTTTGGCAGAAGTTGCGGCGCGGGTCGTGGAATATAGAAATTTAGTAGAAGAGCGACTCGGGAAGCCGGGAGCCGAATTCACTCTTTGTCGACGGAGTTGCAGAGCAAAACAGGGATCACGGTGAACAGTTAGGCGAAATTCGAAACCCAAGTTCAAAGTTCGTGAAGGAACGAAACGGGCTGGAAGGGGAAACTACCAAAAATTGAAGGAGGTAGGAGACGAGATCAGGATGTTAAGGAGGGAGCCGAAGGAAGGTGGAACGAGGAGGCCCATGCAGGAGGAAATATTAATATTCCTCATTCTTTAAAATTCTCGGACACCCGAACGAAACCGAACGCGTTTGTGAAGGCGTTGCAAAATTTTCTTCATCTTATCGAATATCCGAGAAAGCCATAAAACAATGTTTTTGCATCAGGTTATGGAAGGCAACGCTAAAGCATGGCAAACGTTGAGCCCGTACCCAGCCAGCCAGATTTCTCGATCGGTATTGGGAAAAGAACAGCAGATGAATTTCAAGATTTCTTTAATGAGCTCATATTATCGAAATTCATGTAGAACAATGCGCGATTATGCGGCCCGGAAAATCGCGGTTAGTTATGTTCTCCGCCAGTATCAGACGAAGAAATCTATGCTTCTGACGCGACTTTTCCCCGCTTAGCGCCAGAATTTGTTAAGAAGCGTGGAAGTTAGAACGGTGGAACGTTTCCCAGATGCTCTTAGAAATTACGACCTCACGTTCGAGAATGCTAGAAAGAATGCGAAGCCAGGCAGTTCAAATATTAATGCGATTCCGTAGTCGAAGAAGGCAGTACGAAGGAAGACAGCAAGTAGGCAACGTGAAGGGTGAGAAGGGGTCGCGAGGCCCGTTGAAGCAGGACGAACGACGACACCGGCTCAGGGTCGCCTGTAACGACCTCGGCATGAGCGGCTCGGCGCGCAAGCACGATCGCCAGAAATGGGCAGAAATCGCGGCACACCTGGCGCAACTAGTTCGGGAAACACCGGGAGTTCGATTTGAGACGGGATCCAGGTCAAACCCCGGAAACAACGAAAACGCGACCCCTGTGATTACAAGTATGGTAGAAGAAACGGAAGAAATGGAACTAGAAAAGAGGTCGCGGCAAGAACATTAAAATGTCCAATAATCAAGGTCAGGGTGTGGGCAGATAATGAGTCGAGCGCTGATTGGTACTGGATCGGTAAAGTCTGTGATAGCGGGGAAACATATGAGGAATTAGTGAGGAAAAAATGTTGAGGTGTTAGTGCTGCCTATGAGAATACAAGAGTAGTAGGCGCATGGGAAGAAATCGCATCCTATCACAAAGCAGGTGATGATTGGAAATGAAGATTGGCGGTAGAAGCTATGATGTGATCTGTTTGGTAGTGAAGAAATTGATATATCCTTTCATACTAGGCGTAGATTTTTGAAGAGCAGGGTAGTTGTGAAATGGAAAAGCGGCGAGTTGAAGTCAACGGTGAGAATATGTGGGAGAAAGAAAAAGTCGAGGTGAGGGAGGAAGGAATAGAAGGACAAAAGAGGAGGAAAGGCAGTTCGAAGAAATTGAAATGTGTGGGATGAGAAAGAAAATGAGATATTGAGGAAATTGAGAGAAAGGGTAGACGGAAGAATAATATTACTGTTGATCAGAAACAAGCGTTGCTTCAAATGTTAAAGAGTTAGAACCGTGTTCGAAAAAGAAAACGGAAAGAATATCTTTTGAATCGAGGTAACAGATGATACGCCATTTAATGCAAAAAATTACCCAATTCCGATTGCGTATAGAGACCAGCTGCGAACGCTAATTCAGCAAATGTTAGACGACGGGATTATAAGGAAGGCGACCACGGCATACACGAATCCTATCTTGATAGTTAAAAAGAAAGACGGTAGCTTTTGCGTTTTCGGGACGCGCGGAGGCTGAAACGCGAACGGTGCCTTATCGCGACGTGCCGCCCAGAATCAGTGAAGGTTATTAAATTTTGGCGGTTGTGCATGGTTCACCAATACTGATTTTCGCCACGCTTACTGGCAAATGCAAATCGCCCCGTCGGATCAACAATATACGGGTTTCACCTTTCAGGAATCACTTTGTGTTCCGAGTACCTTTAGACAAAAAATAGCGGTGCAGCCTCTGCAATGCTCGCCCGTATTTTGAAAACCCAAGTCTGCATGAGCGCGCACATTATATGTCGATGATATGATTAAGTCCAGGACGTTTGAAGACCATTTAAATGATCTAGAATTGATCTTTCAGATATTGATTGATAACAATTTAACCCTGAACTTGGAAAAAACAGATTTCTGTGTAGACAAGTTTGATTTTCTAGGATACGAAATATCAAAAGGCGGTATTCGCATGAAAGAGGAAAAGTTTAAGGAGATAGAGAAAATACCGGCGCCACGTAATATTCGACAGCCCCGGAACCTTGAATGTTTATTTACTACAATCGGTTCTGCCCGAATTACGCGGTGATCGTAGGCCCTTTATACAAGCTCTTAAAGAAAACTCAGAAATGGCGTGGAACGAAAATCATGATCGCACTGTCAAGGCAATTAAGAATATGTTCCGCGAAACATGTCATTGCTCACCCCGATTTCAACAGGGAGATGATATTACAAACAGACAGTAGTGCTTACGGGATAGGAGCCATTCTGTACCAAGAATACGACGGCAACGCAAGATTGTACAGTTAGTGAGCAAATCACTAAAGGGGAGCACAGTTGAATTACTCGGTCACAGAAAAGAGTTTATGGGATTGTTTGGGCAATTATGAGCTAAGGCAAATTTGACGGGCCGCACGTTTGTGATCAGAACCGACCATAAGTCCTTGACGTTCTTGGATGTGCATACGGAGAATGACCGATTAAAACGGTGGATGTATGGCTGCAACAATTTAGTTTCACATTGCAAATTCCCCGGGGAAAGAAAACAGACCCCCGATTTATTAAGTCGTTTAGGTCGAGGAGATGGTGGCAGAATAAGGCATCAAGAGACGTAGTAATAGCCCCGATCGAACTGAATGTTCCAGAACAACTCGAGGGGCTGGGGCAACATGTGCTATGGCAAGAGCAGGATGACGAAATTCTAGAAATAAACGAATAAATGAGGGAGGGATGACTCGCCTTAAGAAATCGACATGACCAAGATCCGGACCGATGGCGTTTACTTCAAGGCCCCCAAACCATCAGGGTACACCATCAACCTCCAGTATCGCATCTGGATACCGAGGGGAAAAATAAGAGAGTTGGTGCAATACGTTCACTGCAAAAATGCGCATTTCGGGGCGCGGAAGATAAATCCATATCCGCGAACTGTGCTTTGGAAGGGAATGGCGCGCGACGTGCGGCGCATCATCGGACAATGCCAGACGTGTTTGACGACGAAACATCCTAATCGCAAATATGCAGGCGAAATGCATGCAGAATACATAAGCGGAATGAATTACTGGCTATTGACATTTATGGCCCACTGCCGAGAACCCCCAAACGGAAACAAGTACTTACTGTTAATGGTTGATGCATTTTCAAAGTTTACGCGGGTATATCCTCTTAATAAAACTAATGCTGCTAACTGCCTGCCAATTGATGGACTTTCGAGATAGCGGGAATGTCCCGGGAAGGTATTGAGTGACCACGGTACACAGTTCACAAGCAACCACTACCGTCAGGCGTTACGGAACTAGGCGTCACTCCAATATATTCAAGCATACGCCACCCTCAATCAACTCAGAACGGACGATGAAGGAACTATCCCGCCTTTCAGGATTTCCTGTCACCAGCGAAAATTTAGAATGGAACTTGTTAATCCCATACATCAGTGTGGCTCAACCGAGTCCACCATGAGGCATCGGCGTTTACGCCATGGGAAGTGCACTTCGGGACCAAACCACTCATAACTGGAGATGCTCGACCGAGAAGAGGTCACGGGCGAGAAAACCGAGGGTGACTGAACAGCAAGTTCTCCGGAGACTAGAAGAGCACATGAAGAAAGAAAGACAAAATGCAAAGAGAGCTTATCAATTTACTGGGGGACAGCAGGTGTATTTGCGGACACCGGGGTATCTGACCTCGCCTTAGGATGTTCGCAAAATTCTACAAACTATTCGAAGGACCGTATGATTTGGGAGCGATTGAGCTCCCAATGTTGCTCGTTTGATAGACAACGACGGTGAGCAGTAGGCAACTAAAACTTTTACAACTTTACGACCCCAAAGATTTTCCCAAGAAAATCTTGAATGGGGAGGAAGGGGGCAATGGACGTTCGTGGCCTGGCCGCAAGCTTACACGGCACTCTCATCTTCGACGGTGCCGGGTGATTAATAACATCGGAAGTGCAGCACGCAAGAAAGGCGCACCTGTCGGTGCCGGCCAGAAGCAGCGGCGGGGTAATTTCGACGGAGGGCGGCGCGCGTAGGGGTTTTATGACGTCAGGGCCGCATTTATACAGCGGTGCAGCGAAAAGCTGGGGTCTTTGGGTTAATCCGGCGACACGGGCGAAAGCACTAGTTCTATGAGTCTGGTAGTGTAGACGAACGCGTAAGTTCTCATGAATTTAGTAGTGAAAGTGAATAATTGAGTGGTGTAAGCGTGAGGATTAGGGAAGGAATGTGATTGCAATGAACATATTAGTAATCCGCTCAAGCTCGTTAGAAAGAAAGCGGTCAGAGCGAGTAAGAACAGTAAACGTTTTTTTCAAGAGTGCTCATTTCGTGCAGGGGAGAGTTTTGTAAAATCCAGTGGATTTCGGTGTACAAGCGCTGCAGCCATCCGTGAGCTGCGACGCTCAGTGTAATAACGCAAAGATCCGATTTTGCGACGCCCCAGAGACTTGGAGCGTGGGCATGCACGTTCGTGGCGAGGACGGAAAAAAGGAGAAGAGGGAGCCGGAGCGGATGAAGCGTACGAGAGAAGGGCCTGATTGACCGATTGCGTGACGGACGGGCAAGCGAAGAGAAGGGGTCGTTTCCCCGAACGCGTGACGGACAGGTGAAGCGTACGAGAAAGCTGGAGTGACGTCGCTGCGACACCGGGCAGCGGAGTGCCAAGATACCCTTTCGAGCGAACTGGAGAGCGCCGTAAAGTAACCGAATTTGCGACTTTTCTGCGAAATTGGTGCGGACCAGAAAGTGGACAACGACAAATTTGCGTGTTAGTTCATGTGAGAAACACCTAAATTCAGTATAGAAAGACTGTCACCTTTTAAACAAATTCGTGGAGGTTTAAATTCTGCTAAAAGTATGCCTTGTTTGATTTTTGCCAAAGGCCAAAACCTTTACAATTTTACGGCAATGTTATGTAACTAACTGGCTTCATTTTTAAGTTGTTTTTTGGGGGAAAAGGCTGATTTTCCCACTATTTGATGAATTTTATATTTTTTCGTGATTTAAATTGTACGTATTATAGTAGATTTCATGTTATTGTCACATCACTTTCTCATACCCAAAAGTTCCTGCCCTGAGATATTAAAGCTCGAAAGAGCAGTCTATCAGCGTTTCCTTTTTGGAGCGTTAATATACATATATACAACACACACATATATATTAATATATATATACATATATATACATATATATATATCATATATATGTATATATATATACATTATATATACATATATATATATATATATATACATATATATATATACATATATAACATAAAAATTAAAATATATTAAACGCACCGCGTTTCTAACAAAACCGGGTCCCAGCATGGTTTAAACAGCGCGGTGGGGACGGCCGTCCGGGCGAACTGGGCCCGAGCAGAGTGCCCCGCGCATGCGAGACGAAAGGAACGCGAAGACGAGACTTCGACAGTTGAGAAGGGGATCGTGGGAACAGCGAGGCAATTGCGAGGAGGAGTCCGTGTGGAAGAGGTAACGGACGGTAGTGCGGAAAAGCTAATGATGGCGGCGGTGAAATATAGTTGAGAGGAACCCGATGACATCGAGCAGAAATCAAAACGAGGACAATAAAAAACAGTGAGAACTATTAATTGATCTCGAGTTAAGTGATATACAGTAAAGATTAAACGGCGTGAGGCGAGGAAAGTGATGAGTTTGTAGACACGTGTGCGACAAAGGAAGCGTGAGTGAAACGAACATAGCAATACAGCATCGGCGGGCTTAACAAACGAATTTGGAAGAATTGGAAACGAGGACGGCTGCTGATCTGGCGGCGAATGGACATCGCTGTATCCGGCGAAGCACGACTGCGGCGGGGGATTTTGCATCAGCGGCCGGGTAGAAGCGGCGGAGAAAAGCGCCGTGGCCACGTGGCGGCGAACGGCCCCGGCTCGACACATCGCGCCGGCGCATCCGGAGTTGGTGAGCTCGGAAGGAATTCCAGACGCAGCAAAACCAGTAAGACTGTTACTAGAAGGAACTCATTATTAGGCGGAAAAAGAATCCAGTGATTTGGAAAAGGGGTAGACGATTGTGAGAGGGGTATTAGCTGTGAATTTTCCCGTAATGATAAACAATCTAATTTGATGTGGAGAATAGAAAGGGCGTTTTGGAAGGGTACATTGTCTGTAAATAGATTAAGTATTGAAATAACGGGGTGATTGTGAATAAGTGCATGAAAAGGGGAGCCCAATTACAGTATGAAGTGAAAATTTAAAGCAGAAAGAAAGTGTTCATTAGCAATATTTACGTAGTTAGTAAGAAAAATTGTTCATGTTTATCAGTATCATGGAAAGTTAACAATGCTAACCATTATTTTGTTTACCTTCTACACATCCAATGGACCGATGTTTTGTAATATCTATTATCTTTCCTGGGAATAAAACATTCTGCGTTTATTTTACATTAAAAATAATTGTTTCATTGTTGGTGCATGCACTCAGAGCCCATTCGCAAGAAAGAATACCTGATCCCTTTACAAATTTACTGTAGAATAAACTGCTGTTTCTAAAATGATGAAGGGACAAGGAATCCTTTAGGGAGCACTTTATGAGGAGGATGTTGGGTGTGATTTTAATACATTTCTACCTTCATACAGTTCATTAATCACTACTTGCCATTTTTAATCAACATTTATTCATCCAAAAGAACTCAACATAAGGAGAATTGATACTAGTACATCATGAGTCTGCATTCTTAAATGATATTACATTAATATAAATTAACATCTATTTTTGAGTACAATTTTTGATTATTCAAAACGATAAATACATGAATCTCTGACTAATCAATTCTGTAATTATAGCAATCATATGAGTATCGATGATAACCTCTACTTGTTCCCTATATCTACGTAATGGTTTTTTAGTACGCCCTTTTCCCATTAATACATCTCTGGCCAACGTGGCTGTTAATTCACTTTAATTCATGGCTATTATATGTTTTTGGTTATCATCCTGTATTTCCATCTGGCGCAGGAACACAGCTGCTTGTTCAGCTGCCTGCACGGCGTGCGGGCCCCTTTGCGTGCCGCTGGCTGGTTTACGTTTGCGCCCGACTCCGCAGGTTTGCGTCCAGTCACACGCTTCGATGTTATTGTGCGAGATCGTATTATTACGACCATGCGTTTCTCAAATCGTTCGTCTATTGGTCTGCCCATGGTGATGGCCCACGCGCACTCGCTCGCCACATGCTTCCCATTTTCATTCAATTATTTATCACTCACGAACATTTATGTCAAATTCCCCCGACCTAATATTACTATCCAGTCTTTGTTAATTTACTTCCCTTTTCACTACTTTCCCGCCTATATTCCTGATGCTCACCGATTAACTTCCTAATTATGCACTCACCTGCCCAAATGCGCCATCTCAACTCTCTCCTTCTTTCTTATGATCCTCTCTTCTCCCCATTGACTCGTTCCCGAACCGTTGTCTCATCCTTCCTCCTGCCCATTTAAAAATTTCATCGTTTTTCAAATTGAAAATTACATGACCATTAGGTCATAATATATATACATATATATACATATTTATATACATATATTGAGACGACCTCGAATATACGCCCTGGCAACCGACCAGACCATACAAAAAAATTCCCCAAAATACCGTCTTCGTAGTTCGTTTTGGGAACGGGGCGCGAGAACCACATCACTGTCTGACGGCAGCCGCGGCGCGTCGAGCGAAACGCTTGCCCACGAATAAGAAATTCGAAAGATAAGCGGGAACGAGATCTTGTGATTGGCCGGTATCCGAAAAACGAGGAAGCCAACGGCAAAAATTTTTTTCCTTTGAAGTTGAAGGACCCCAGAAAATCTCGGAGAGGACGGATCGGTAGTCCTGCAGGAACTTCGAGTTGTTTCAGCCGAATAGGGGAAGAGAACGAACATTGTATCGTTTTTGTTGATAACTCACAACGGAAAGAAACATGTGTCAGTGAGCGAATTATGTGAATTCAGTGGGGCTGAATCGGACTTTTTTCCGGCGTACGCCGAACAATTTCTTGCATCGCCGCTCGTCCATCCCGAAGCAAGAGCCAAGGCGATAACCATTCCTGAACACCGCCAGAAGCTTTGGTTGGGGAAGGAAGACGGGCGCAAAAGGCGAGGCCGAGCACTCCCGGCCGAGAAAATTGGTCCGGAAACGCAGGGGAAGGAGGGCGGAGGATCGGGGAGCCAGGCTACCCCGACGCGTCGCCAGCACGGCCGTCGCGGCAAGCGCAGAAGGCCCGGAGGTCGCGTGAGCGCGATCGCCCCGACCCCAAACGCCGAGGCCCCAAAGGCGCCGCTCGCAGCAATCGACTAGGCCAGTTCGTAAAACCCCACTGGAGAAGCGTGGTACCGTGCGACAGACGGTTGCGAAACGACAGAAATGTAATTAAAAGATGCAAAACCCACACTGTTTGTTTCTTAAAGGCTTTAAGTATTAGATATCTCAAGCCACATTTGTGAACGTTGATGTGTGGAACTCCTGAATGAAAGCCATGTTAAGAACAGAAATGATTAATTCACTTTAAACAACTCACCCAATTAATTAAGTGTTAAAAGGGGTGTTGTAAATAGTTTGATTAATTTTGCTCTGTGTCGAGTTTTGTTTAAGATAGAGATTGAATTATTATGGATTAAGAACCATTTGTCAGGAATGAAAGCAATTCCAGAGTAGGAAGGTTCAACTTTGTATTCTTTGGACCCTTTAAGACCAAGGCATGCCTGCACCAAATGGTGTATAAAGTACAATTCATTAAATGAATCGTTCGAAATACCTATTATTGTGAAAAAGGTAGCAATAATGGCTCGAATATTCATTTCCGAGCACGAAGGTCGCGTTCTGTGCGTGATTGTTTGTCAAGGCTATTTTGTTGAATTTGTGTGTTTTTTTTTTGTCATTCATTGAGTGTAGAATATCAGCCTTGTGCAGAGCCACAATGTTTTGCTTTGAGTATAACCTGCGTTTTCCCCCACCCAGGTGCATTTTCGACTAAGCCTCATGGCAAGCGATTCGAAACAACTCAGAGGTCTGACGTCGGGACGGCAGTGGACTGTCGAACGACGCCGGTAACGCCGTCGATATCGAAATCCTTAGGGCTAACGACTCTTATCGCAACAGAGTTGTATTATGCGCGGCGCGTCGGAGGAAGGTCACGACGTGTGTTCCGTCGCATAATTTGGCACCAACGTGGGAGGCTCGACAATTGGCCCAAAAGGGACCATAATTTAGGTGCCTTATGTGGAGCAGGATATACGTGCCCTTTTGAGCACCCACGCGGGTATCATTGGATAGGTCATTTTACAAGCATTTCGTCAGTCATTCGGCGTACATGCGAAGCGCAATTTTGTGTAAAGGAATTGATTTTCTTAATGTTTCAGGACTTTTTTTTTCCAAATTAAAATAATTATGCTTATTCATCTAAAATTATTCCTACTTTTGGGTTTAAATGATTACAAGGTTTTGCCATTTCAATTAACAGCAATTGGGTGGAATACAGAAAGGTTATGACTCATTGGGCAATAGTGAAATAATGTAGTACAGCATTGTGGTGAATTTCTTTCAGCAGTGATTTATTTTGTCTGTTCAGTGCAGTGTTGTGTTGTGATTTCTTTTGTTAAAGTGCGCGTGCATTCATAGTTTTTTTGCAAGGTAGCATTGTGATTCCCTCAGTGATATTTCTTTCTCTGCATTGTGGAGGTTAGGACTTAGTGAACAACAATTTATTGTGTAAATATTTCTTTGTAAACGGGACTCAACTTCTCACGATGGCGGATAAATTTATGGAATCTAGGGGGCTAGTGGGAGAAAATCCTGTAAGCAGTGATTCAGATCAGGATTCGGAAGGACGGGACCGCGGAGTAGGGGCGTCGCCGCAGGAAGAGGGAACGCCGATTGAATCGGATCGCGGAACAGAATCCAGAAACATCACTGGACGTGCAGGGTGGAATCACCACCAGTCAGCCCGAATGACCCCATGATAAACCTGAGGGCATTATTGGGAAATTTCATACAACCCTTACAAATAAAATGGAGAATATTCACAACAGAACCACGCCATTCAGCAAGAAATAAAACAAGAAATTCAACAAGTACAAGAAAATATTCAGCAAGAAATAAAACAAGAAATTCAACAAGTACAGAAAATATTCACAAGAAATAAAACAAGAAATTCAACAAGTACAAGAAAATTTCAGCAACAAAACCAGGCGTTAGCTGCGGGCTGAAAGAACAAAAAGGGTTTTAGCTGCGGGTTGACGACCAAAATAAAACCGTCAACGACAAAGTCGAAGCTATTCGCGCGCCGGGAAACCGGGGCCCGCAATGGAAGAACGAAATTGATAAGAAGTTGGAAGCACAAACGGAGAGTTGGAAGAACAGGCGGAGAAAAATAGAAACTGTACAAAATAAGTGTGAAGAAAAAAACACTAGAATAGATGCAGTAACCGACTTCGAAGCCCGCACGAAACAACATGAAGACAAAGTCGTACAAGAATTGAAAGAATTTCGATCGGGTGGAAGAAGGCGCGCAAGAACGTTTAGAAGTGCAAGCGAAACTAAACGACTTACAAGCAACGGTGAATACCAGTCTGTCGCCGTAGGTTCAACGCACCCCTTTTAAAATTAAATGTGCCGCCTACTTTGAAGTTTTCGGATCTCCGAAGAACATCCGTATTCTTTCTTGATGACACTAGACAGTTTTTCGGCTCTTAGTCGCCTGCCGGAGCAATATAAAACTCACTTGTTACATCTAAATTTTTCAAAAAACGCAGAACTTGGTTAGAAACTCTTGAACCGTTTCCTCAAACAATCCGAGAATTTAAAATAAAATTTTTAAATAGATATTGGAGCGAGGAAATTCAACTCAACCACAAGATGACAGTCATGAACGCGTACTACAAGCCGACGCGGGGGCATGCGCGATTATGCTGCGGGAAAATCGCCGCGCTCAAGTTATGTTCGCCACCTATGGAAGACAAAGAAATTTTGTTTGTTGACCAGACATTTCCATATGGCATACAAAACTTAATAAGTATTGCTCCACGTGACATCAGGCATTCCAGCGATTGTTAAGTAATTACGATATTATCTGCCGTAATATCGTAAAGGAGAATAAAGCTAGCACGACGACCACGCTATCATTAGCGCGTGGGAGGTCCACGGCGAAATCAACCAAACAGAGTGACCAACCAAGCAATAAAAAGAACGATCAGTGCGGAAAATAACTTTCCCAAATGAAACGAAAAATCGGACTTCAAACGAGGAGGGAAAACTAATAGAAGCATCCACAAAACAAACGCAAGAATAAGGAGGAAAAAATAATGAAGAATTGGTGACAAACACCAACATCAGACATCAACATCCGGAAACGGCCACGGTTCGATGTGAGCGGGGACCCCATGTCGAACAACGTTCAAGCAGAATACAACGTGGTTCCTGTAATTTCTGTAGGTGATCCCAATGGGTGTCGTGTGGAATATGGCCACGACGAACGAGTACCCGTACCGCTGCCCAGTAATTGAAGTACCGCTGTGGTAACGTGACGATGAAGGCGTTAGTGGACACCGGCTCCATGGGAACCATCATGGATGAAGACACTTTTCAAGTGCTAGGAACTCGAAGATTGAAATACCTCAATGCCAGCAAGAGTACGCGAATTCGACTGCAGTTGAAAAAGTCAACCCAATAAGAAAGCAAATATTGCACCTTGGAAATAGGGGGCAAGGTCTATGAACCGCCATGTCTCGTCGTAAGAGGACTTGTACGCATAGTTTTAGGCATCGATTTTCTCGTTGAAAAGATGATTTAGATTCAAACCGCTGATTTTGATAGGGCGTAAATGCAAAAATTAACACAACGATGAAATCAAATGAAAAATTGAAACTAATGATGAAATAGTTTATGTTCATCTTGACAAATCTTGAATAAAATGATTGAAGAAAAGTTAATTTGCTTCCCCCTGACGAGAACAAAAGGCCAAGTTATCGAGATTACCCCATCAGCGCCAAGAAGGTGTTCGAAAACAATCGACCAGTAAAAATTCGTGTTCCTATCCAACTCACGGACGAGACGCCGTTTTAAAAGGGCCACTTACCCTATACCAGTGGCGTACCAAGAAGAAATTTCAAGACAAATTGAAGAAATGTTAGAAGGCAAATAAAAGGGCAACGACAACTTACGTAAACAATTGTAATTGTGAAAAAGAACGGCACTTTGCGCTTATGCTTAGACGCTCACTTGAACTCTGACGTTCCGTTCAGAGATGTACCGCCTAAAATTGACGAGATATTGTTTTCAATTCCCCCTAATAAGGATATTCCCATCAACTGACTTCAGCAAGGCATACTATCAAATGAGGTTACATCAGAGTCAGAAGAAGCGGGATTCGTCTACAGGGGCAAGCATGTTTTCAACGTGTCCCATTCGGATTGCGCAACAGTGGTGCCGCGCTGGTTCATGTTTGGACGAAATCGAACAGCTGGGTTACGAGACACTACCATAAGTCCCACTTTTGCACTATAAATCCCACCCGTACATATAAGTCCCACTTTTGGTATTCATGTTACTGTATAATCAATTTCCCGAATTCTATCTTTTGAATACTAACAACGACAAATCACTACGCCGAACTCAGTAAATTTTCTGTTAAATAAACGTTAATCTAGCATCCTATCCCTCGCTATGGTGTGAGCTGGAATGAATCTTCTTGTATCCTTCGCAACATGTCAACTTTCTTTTATCCTTTACTTTCTTGTTTTAAAAAAAAATTATGCAATCTACCTCCCCCGTCATCTACGTCATTATTTTATACCAACTACGGATGCTACTTTGTCCGCTTTTTAACTAATAGACATTGTTTATATCTTCACCCGGTAACGACAACCAGTCTTTTTGCTAATAAAGTGTTATTTTGAAAAAATCCTAATTTTATAATAATTTAAAATCTGGTATGTCACAATATAGAATAAATTTTACTATACTTATAGTTAAAATGTTTATATGCAGTATATTTATGTACATAACTATTAAATAAAATCTTTATATTATAAAATATATATTAAATCATCATCGTTAAAGAACTATTTTTTCTTCATATAAACAATGTTTTTAAATTTTTGATCTTTATATTCTTGATTTTTTTTATATAGTTAACATTATTATCGATAATGTTTTTTTTTAAGAAAAAAGGAAAAAATTATAGTAATGTTGGTTTTATTTATTTTGTTGAAAAATATGTAATTAATTTTTTATGTTTAATTTTATGATTATAATCATTACTATTATATGAGGGGGCGTTGGGTGTTTGGCTGGCTGTTCACATTCTGGGAAAGGGTTTGGGGGCTCCCCAAATTTTTTAAAAGA
This sequence comes from Teleogryllus oceanicus, assembly GCA_964035755.1. Lineage (NCBI taxonomy): Eukaryota > Metazoa > Arthropoda > Insecta > Orthoptera > Gryllidae > Teleogryllus > Teleogryllus oceanicus. The sequence goes on along the minus strand of CAXIVR010000002.1, from coordinate 182,762,785 downwards.
AAAATATTTGGGTTTGTTTAATGCACGTTCTTGGAATTTTTAAAGGGGTATGTTTATTTAAGATTTAAATTTTATTTGACCCAACGACTGAATTTGGGTAAAAAAAGTTAAATTGATGTTGGGGGAGGCGTGGGAGATTTGGCTGGCTGTTCGTCTGAAGGTTGGGGGGGTCACGTCACATATAATTTGGATTATAAAAAAAACGGACCCTTGATCTGTGGTGCGCAAAAATCTATCTAGCTGTTAAAAAATAAATACTCCCATTCCCAAACCCTTACATCTTTTGCGTGGTCTTTGCTATCATAAACCGCCAGGCAAAAAAACGTGGAATGGCGGAACCACGGTCGGGGGAGTCGGCAAAGGGTTAAAATACCTCTAATGCCTCAAAATAATAAAAAACCTTAAAAAAAAAAAATTTCCCCATTTTTCCATTGGGGGAAGGAAAAAAATTTAGGTTAGCCCAAAACCCCAAAAATAAGAAAAACCCTTTTTCTTTTCCTTAAAGGTAAACCCAAAGCAAAAATCCTCTAATTTTCCTTGAAAATTGTGCGTACCCCAGTCGCCCGGGGCCCCAAAACTGCCCCCCCTTTAGTTGGGTCACTCCGAAGTCCGCAAGATGGTTTCCTCCCCCTTCACCTCCTGGCTGGGCACCGATAATTGAGGGCAACAATCAAAACCCTACTGTCCACTGGGAGAAAAATTGAGATTGATATGAAATTTTGTAGTTTTAATAAGCTCTACTTCCCTTCAGTTTTCTTCAAAAAACCTTTTATTTGATGTGTTAAAACCGTGTTGAAAAATGTAAACAGAAACCTTGAACGTTTTTAAAAATACATTTTTATCAAACTCAATTTTTCCACCAGTGGGCAATCGATTTTCCTCCTCAATTTTTATTCACTCTGAGAACGAAAAAGCTGTTCAATCAATTATGACATACACAAACAGCATTCTATTTCGTCTCGGGGGGAAAGAACTTCTCGATTTTATAAATAAACATTATAAATTAGGAAATTTGTGAATTCCCATTTGTAATATAAAAATATTCAAAAGTCAGAAAAAATCTAATTTGATCGCTTTTTTTTTTGAGTTAATTTTTTCCCTTTTAACAAATAGATTTATTTCTTTTGTAAATATAAAAATTTTCATGTTTCTGGAGTTTTAAAGGAATGAAAATTTTTAAAAACGTTTTTAAAACAACAAATTCCCATTGCGGCTTTATTGGAACATAAGTAGTTTATTAGACAAAATATTCTTAAAATTGTATTAGGTTTCGCGTTTCCCCCCTGGACACCTTTTATGAGGTTATGAACGACATAAAATTGGCGCCCAACAAGGCCCCGATCACTAGAGTAAAATTAGCCCGATCTCTACGTGAATAAATTTAAAACATTGAAATTTTGAATTTTATTTTTTTTTAATATTTTTAACCCCCTTTAAAGGGTTTTCTAACGATGGTTTACAAAAAACCGTAATTTTGAGTCAATGAAAACTAAAATGACGTATTCTTAAAAACGTTCTAATCAATTTTTTCTTATTTTTCCTGAGATGTAGCAAAATACTCTTAAAACAGGAGTAGGTCTCATTTTCGTTGAATTCTTAATTTTCGAAAATTACAATACTTGCAAATAATGCGAGAGAGTATATGCTGTTGTACCACTACTAGTTATTGATTGAATAAGCCATTAAATTCGTGGCTGGTAAACCGGTCATTTTAGGGTCGTACTTCGCTATGTCATTTGTTTTAAAGACAAAGTCCGATTCTGAGTATTTTCCGCGTGGGTTGTTTCTCCAACAAATGCATTACCCGTACGATGTACGATCCACACGACTAAAATAATACATTTCTTTCCATGATTTACCCTTCGCTGGTTCTCCTAAGTATAACCAATTATCATTCAGGGCAGTAAGAGAGGATGGAAACGAAAGAGTAGATGGAACTATTAGAATGTTTCACGCAATGTATAGTAGAGGCACACACATTCACTAGATCTTATCCTAAACGAAAATCGTTACAACCTGGAGTAGATTATTCGTTGAACTGACACCTAACGTCATTAAACCGAACTTACTGATAATTGAAATTAGGAGACTTAACATTTTAAAAGAATATAAAATAATAAAAAATATCATCATCTATTATTATTATTATTATTATTATTATTATTATTATTACTAATCGTTTTAGAACACACGTTATCAGGAAGGAACTAACGTAATTAACACTAAATTACACGCACCATATTTGAAAAAGCCTTCAGAAACGAACAGATATCACAAATTGCTTGAAACTAACAGATATCACTTGTGAAGAAATAATGAGTATGAATACGTCAAAAGCCAGTAATTGTTTGCGTGCATGTCTAATTCACTTGCCACAGACCAGTAAATGGCGACAACTGTCAAAATATCAAACATATGAATGCTGCCAGATACGTGATACACCTTAGTAAGGTAAACGGTTTAACCAATTACTCTTACCAATTACAAATCATTTTTCGCATTTTTACGTAGCTAAATTTTAGAATTTCCTTTAATATGCTTATACATTTCATGTTTTATTTACTTCTTACTAACACTAATAAATAAAATCAAATGAATAGAACTGTTTACTCTCATGTATCTAAATGGTCATTTTATTTAGTGCATGAATGACTGAGTTTCAGAAATGATTCTGAATCATAGTATGGAGTTGAGTTGACGGACATATGGGCGCAGTTTTCTTTGTTTCCTATGCCTGAATTGATGTAGATACTGAAAGTGCAGATTCATATGATCGAAACCAAATTTTCTATATTAAATTTTACAGCTAGGAATATCGTTTTTAGGATATTAAGACTGCACTGTAATTTTATCTGAAGGGTTTTTAGAAACACGTGCGCAAAAATTGGGAATTTCAACCCCGGTTGAATATCCAAGTAGTTTATTAGACCCTTCCCGCGCTATCTATAAAAGAAAGAATAGTTGTTTAAAATGTGTTGTTTGGTTTCAAAGAAAGTCGATACGAGTCGTCACAATTTTTTTCCGGATATTCTATATCGCAGAAGTGGATAGAAGAGTGATGACGTAAAACGTCAAACGATCGAATCTCTGATACGAACTTTGCATAAATACCTGCATTTTCTACGTTTCTTCATACACTGTTGAGAGTTTAAGCAGGTAAGTAAGCACACTGTAGAAAATGTTTATATTTTTTCAAAATTTTAGAAGGATTTGACGACTTGAAACAAAAGTCAAATCTAACATAATGCATTTTCACACATTTTACTCCCGTAAAATTTAAGTACGTATATACAAAATTATACGCAGTGTAGGGAAAGTTACGCAATGCTGCTTTAAATTTATTTATTAATTACCGCAAAGTGTAATTTTGCAAACAGCCCGTCAGTCTGTAAACACCAGCCTCTAAAAGACATGAAATTTCGAAGAATTTTGCCAAAATCAATATTCCCCGATCAATATACTGCGACTCGAAACACTTCGATTTTAAAAAAATATTCTTTAAATTTTGGGGGTACGAAAGTTTGGGAGAAAAAAAGTTAACCTGAAAATAAAAAAGCATCCAATTTACACTATTCGTTTGCTTTTTTTTATTTCTCAGGTTATTTTTCTTTCTGAACAATATATTCATTTCTTTTGTAAATAATAAAAAAATAATGTTTCTGGAGGGTTTGTGTGCTTCTGCAATGCACGTTTTTGTCTAGAAAGCATTTTTTCAAACCAACTTTCGACTGCTTATTGTGGCTCAGCCATTCAGAATATCCAAATAGTTCATTAGACAAAATATTCTTAGAATTGTATTAAGAGTTAATTTTCGAATCCTCAACATTTCCTCCCTGAACATCCTGTATATAGAGACAAGATTTATTTCCTTTTTCGTTATCGGGGCCCGTCATTAGAGTTCTGTGGAAAATTGGCCGTTTACCCCCTCAGCATTACAATACTTTCTCTAAATAGGAACTCAGTTTTCGACTACGGGTATTGTTACTTTAGATGTTCCACAGGGAAGTGTTTTAGGGCCATTACTTTCCTTAACGTGCGTGAATGATCTCCATGTTAACATACAATCAAAGGTGCGTTTATTTGCAGACGATGGTGTTGTATACCGAAAAATTGAAGGTAGCGCTGACGAACAAATATTACAGCAGATTTAGAACATTTATGTGATTGGCTGAAAAAATTACATGCGAATTAACGGATCGAAAAGCAAAACAATAACGTGCGCGCGGGGACGAAATTATAAGGAACAAGACTATCGTTTAGGTGATGTCATCATTCCAAGAGACTCATCATGAAAGCATTTAGGTATTCATCTAGATAGTAAATTAGGGTGGGAGAAGCATATAAATCAGGTAGTGATAAAAATGTGGAAGTTCTTGCATTTTGTAATGCGAATAAAAGATCTGCAAACGCCAGAGAATTAACATATATTTAGCTGGTTCGTTCTCACATGGAATACGGGGTAGCATGTTGGGATTCATACAGAAAGTCGCACCGGCAAGATCTAGATAGAATACAGAGGAAAGCGAGTAAGTTAACCTAAAAAAATAACGCAATAAAATATTCATGGAAACCTCAAGAAATGAGAAGAACAAGGGCGAGACTTTGAGCTCTTGATAAATCGTACGTAGGTCAACCAGCTGGAGAAGAAATTCAGGTTAGACTAAACAAACCAAATTAGTTCGGCCGAAGCGATCATACCACAAAATTCGAAGGAAAGAAAATTAAGATCTTTTCTTTTTTAGAATTTTGTTTTGTTCTGTTACAAAAGGAAAATTTCCTATTGTAACAGAACAATTAGAGAATGGAACAGTTCACCCGCAGCAACTTTTAAAACTTTTCCTCTAGGTGTCCGAAGTTTTAGAAATAAGTTAGAACAAGCTGGGAGTAATAGAGGTGAAATGAGTATCTAAGTGCTGTGAAGTGAGGTGAAGTGCTGGTCAGTGTAATTCAAAGCAAAACAGTGTAGTGTAGTACAGTGCAGTGAAGTGTTGTGAATGCGATCAATGCTTTTTTAAAATCTAATTTAGCCAATATCTATTAGTATCGCCAAGTTATAATTATTGGATATGACAGAATTGAAATAATTGTTATAATATTGAATAGTAGTGATAGTATGATTACTGCATCCTCGTCTGGTACTGTACTCTTTTATTTTTATTATTATTATTATTATTATTATTATTATTATTATTTTATTATTATTATTATATTGTAATTATTGTTAATTAACTGCCACCGGTCTATAGCAAATTGCAGTTCAAATAAATGTATGTAAGTATGAGAACATAAAAATAACAACAACCAGAATTTCTCAAAAGTGGCCCCAAATTTTTCTTTAAACTTGTCATAGGGATATTTGTTTATTCCTAATATGTACTAAATGTAAGATGCATTAAATGTACTGTACTAAACTAAGATGTACTAAATGTACGGTATATATTGATATAAACGCCTCTCTATTCTTTTATATAAAAAATGATAAAAACTTTTTTTTTTGATTTGCCTATCCCTACGATAATATTTACATTCCAGGCTATTTGTTCTCATTATTGCATTAACGAGTACTTGTGATTCAATTGATGTCTAATAAAGTTTCTCGATAATTCAAAACTTTTCTGTCAAACTGAGGTGAAATTTCCGCATTTTCAGAATCGCTCAAATATTATTTTCTCAAAAACAGCTTCATAGGTTTTCTTCACACCTTTGAAAGATAATTCTTATTGAATTGTGGATGACATAGATGCCATTTTGCTGTATTCTTTTGTTTTTTTAATACACAAATGTGTTCGTTTTGAAATAATTCTCTCGTCATTAATATGCACATTTCAAGCGATTTGTATACATTGTTGCATTTGTGAGTGGAAGTGTTTCAAATGACTTTCAATTAAGTTTTTCGAAAACTCAAAAATCTTCTGTGAAGCAGAGCTTTAAAAGCAGGCATTTACAGTAACACTTGAGCGAAACTTTCTTCAAAACGGCTCCTAATTATTCAAGGAAAATGTCCACAAAAGACGAGGTTTTATTCGTTTATAATGCTCTTAACCTAATATTTAGGTTCTACAAATCGAAAAAGATTTACTTTGGGCAGTGATACATCGCAGCTGGCAAGAGGATGGGGCGAAGCCGATAAGCTAGGTCAGACCAAAACTAGAGGTGCTACAGAAAGGCACAGACTTTCTCGTAGTAAAGCTTTCTACTATCCTTGGAGTGGACTAGCTTTATGGTCTCGCCTCATTCTCTTGCCAGCTGCCATCTATCGTCGGCCAAAAAATTTTTGAATTTTCTGAACATTTCGGTTTCTTAATAGCAGAACCTAAATGTGTCTTCAAGTTTATCAAAGAAGAGTATAACCTTGTAAAAAATAGACATTTTCACTAAAAAAATTGGAACCGTTTTAAGAAACTGGCGTTAAGCGTTACTGTAAAAGCGAAATTTGAAGCTCTTTTATACAGAAATCTATTGTTTTCGAAAAACTTGATTTGAAGTGATTTGCAGAATTTCCACTCATTTTCTTTGTTTCTTACACTCAACAAGGCTAATTGTAATATAAAACTTATTTATGCTTATTGTTTGGTGGTAACGAGGGTGAGCGCGGGGGTTACATTATCTCGTCGGAAGCATCATTTTTTAATGACGCAAAGTTTAATATGATTTTCAAAGACTATTATGGTTTGGAATTGTTGAGTACATTATCTGTACGTCGGGACTATTAAAAATGCAAAATGTCCTCCTTTTTGGCAAAAAAGTCCTTCGCTGGGAAAAAATTCTGGGAATTCTGGTTTAGCAACATTATGTTCTAATGAGTTTTTCAAAAATGACGACTGAGAGATGTTCATTCAGAGAGAAATTAATGTATAATAGTATTACATAAACATTACTCAAGGCGAGAAAGTACGTGCTGTTATAGCATCACAAGTTTCTTTAAATTTTCTCTTCACATCTAATAAGGGATGGACAAATATGACGCAATTTCCTTTTTCAGCTATCTCCAAAATTTTCCAAATGTTAACTTTTGCAATTTTGATAAAACAGTTTTCAGGGAAAACATCGTGAACAAGAAGGGGGCAAAGGATATGAAAAATATTAATTTAATTTTAATTGTAATTTTACAATTGAAAACCCCAATGTTAATTTTAATTTTCACTCTATTCTACAATTTGTATCCTCAGTGTGTTGATATTTCTTTCTTTCCAGCAATCCAAAAAACTTAATTGACATTAGTACAATTAAATTTTCTTTCTTAAAAACACGATTTAAATGTAACATGTAAGAAAAATTGAAACGAGTGGTGTTACTACCGCCCACACTTTCTCTTATTATTTGGAAACGGCTACATAATATTTCGAAAATATTGCAATTTCACACTTCAGCTATTACTTGAAAATGTCCAATAATTCCACCAATTCAAACGAAGCGTCTGCAATGCATACCTGCATTCATTTCGATAGACAGCAGAAACAATCATTTCTTACTTTCACAAACTAAACAAACAGAAATACATTTGACTCTTACAGAATCGCAGCAAATTATATAGAACGCACACAGAACACAGTGCGAACAACGCACTGTTGCCAGCGTTGTCAAAACTATGTGCAATTCGTTTGGCATTTAAGCTTGGAGAATATTTTCTTACCAATTCTTGACAATAACGCTTGTTTCCATCTGCATTCAGACTTCAATTTGTTTATGGATTAGTCCTAGTGCGTCATACACCGTTGATAAATAACTAATAAACTAATTAAATTAATAATGTTTTGCAATTTGTAACATTAAGTTAATCTATTGCCGCCTTATTATATGTTGACACCACCGCAATCGAAGCGCAGTTTAAAGTTTATAATATTGTGATTCAGTGTTTTATTTCAATTTTTTATAAACTACTGTCTGTGCCAAACTCACCTAATCTAATAAACATTAAAATAAGAAAATGTACCCTTTAATGGTCTATTGCCGAGAGACAGCAATATGTTTATTACGTAAAAATATAAAATAAATCCTGAAGTTTTATAAACCCTTGTTTAATTTTCAACGTTAAACACAAGCACGACTGTAAATAAAACCGCTTTATCTTATCGCCACCACCATCTCGCCGTTCAACAATGAACTTCTCCGATATCCATTGCGGCATTGTTGTGCAAATTTCAATTAAGGTTTAAGAATTGCTTAAAAGAAAATACATTGAGAACACGAATTCTAGAATAGAGTCAAAATTGAATTAATATTAGCATTTTCAATAGTAAATAATACCGGTACCAACGCTTAGATGACGACGTGGCACTCCCGTGGACTCTTGAAATTTAGTTTTAAATATTACAATATTAAATTGTATTTCAAGTAAAGGACATTGAAAATCAAGTACAAAAAATGTTACTACCAAAAATGAAAAAAAATAGATATATTTTTTATTGAGGGAATATCATGTGATTAGGAATGGTTGAGTAAAATTAGGCCTATCTTTAATTTAACGAATTTATCTTTATTGTTCCAATTTATTGAACATTAAAAAATATTAATGAAAACTACAATAACTCTAGAACTGAAAATCAAGTACAAAAAATGTTACTACCGGAAACACCGTCCAGTGCGCAACATTTCCTTCAAAATAATCGTCAATATTCACACGCTCTTAACGGCCTGGTCATGTTTTTTCTGTACATTGCACTTTCTTTAGAGGCGCCACAGAACAAACAGTACTAACTGGCTAAGTGCGACGCGCACTCATTGAGAGTTCCATGCTACTGACGTGGAGTCCCTAGGTCTCTTGCGCTCCCAAAAAAGGCTGATAATTTTCCTGAAATGCTTTCCACGACAGAAAGCCCGCGAACCGTCTCTTAGAGCTGTAGAAGGGAAAGGTACAAGAAGAATCGAGATTTTAAATAAAGGGTACATGTAGGTTTCAGAAATTTCGCGAAGTCGGAAGAGTCCCAGAGACTCCATGTCGGTAGATGAAGGTTAAAAGTAAACTAATTATTTTTCATATTCTTTGGGTCCATTCCTATTCTCCGAGGATTCTTCTCGTGTCTTGTAGTTGGTGGTACAGCTATATGTCATTAATTTCAAGCATAAATTTTGCGAAAACTACTAATTTTTTTCAAACAAATCTACATGACCTTTTTAAGGAGCTGAGTTTTTTGAACAGATTTTATTTACAAAACTCTTTTATCCATTTTGTAGTTTCTAAATGGTAACTTTTTTCAATTTGCAAAAATACGGAGAGTTCAACGAAAATGAGACTTGCGCCACTCTTAAGTATTCCTTCTTCAATCTATTGAAAAAATTGAACAAATTTGGAGCAGTTTTTGAGAAAATAATATTTTTTGAAATTGCGTTAATTTCAAGTGCACATTTCGCAGAAAATTCTGTTTTTTGAAAAAAAGTATTTTTGTATTACTTTCTGAAACAGCTGACATTTCACCACAGACTTTGATGTGAAAATGTCCATCTTCAATTTTGTAGTTTTGAAATGTTCGAAACTTTTTGAAATTTTAAAACTAATTCACAGATTTATAAAAAAAACCCGCGATACCCGAAAATGGGACTAGCCCATATTTTATGTCCCTTATTAGATATTGGAGAAAATTTAAATAAAAATTTGGAACGGTTTCTGAGAAATTTAAAAAATCCAATACTTCGCGCAAAATACTAAACGAAACCACTCATATTTTCCAAAATTTTAACATCATCTGATTTCAAGATCTGTATTTCATTAAAAGATTTCACTAAGAAAAGGAATCTGTATCTTCAATATTATTGTTGCAGGAAAACGCCCAAAAAATTCCACATTGGCAATTTTCAAACAAATCTGTGATTTATGAAACATTGCCATGTGCCATTATCATAAGCGTCCTTTACACCATCTGATAAGAAATGTTAATACATAAATTTCGTGTCATTTTTTTTGAAAATTTTGAAATTTGTCCGAGGACCTTCATGTAAAGTACCCCTCAAAATTAAAATATCAGTTTCAAATTCCAGGGTTCATGACAGGAGAATAATGGAGACATAATGGACAATTTTGGAGAAAATCGGGTGAAAGATTTATGCGCTAGCGTTGTGCACAGACGGCCAGGCAGATAGACGTTTCGCTGTCAATTGATTTTTCGATATCAAGGACGTAGAAATGTGGATTCTGGCGACACCAGAGGAATTTTTATATATATTTAGCAACTGTATTACCCACTTTTTCGTTATCAGGGCCTGGCAATGTGAGATTGTATGTCGAAATTTCGCCGTTTTCGCGTGCACGATTACAATAGTTTCTCTTCGTTAGTAAGACAAAGTAAAACTTGAAAACCGAACTTTTTTTATTACGTTATTTTATATTACTACCGTACACTGTATTTGGCAACAATGCAGCAATTTATATTTGAGAAGTTTGTTTTTTTTTACTTATTTTTTAAAACAATTGCACATGATCTTATTTATAGAGCTGTCTTTGAAGACCAGATTTCATTACAAATGGAATTTTTCTTCGATAATGTAGTTGTAGGAAGACGACGAAAGAATTTTAAATCTTTGCAATTTTAATAATTCAGACATTTCAACGAAAATGAATATGTGCTACTTTTTAAGTCTTTCGCATTATCAAAAGAAAAAAATTAATGGAAAAATTTGAAGCCATTTTTGGGAATCTTTTTGAGTTTGTTGTCGAAGCATCTTATAAAGAACAATCAAAAATCAAATTTTTCGTTTCAAACTCGTAGGGCCTCACGCTCTTTCAGATTGATCAGGTAAATTCAGACGTGGAGAAAATGGGTTTAGGCGGTAATTGACCACGGGAGGGGGGGCGACGACGGACCGAAGGACTGGTTGACCATGGACTGGCTGACGATAGACTCAGGGTGGATACCATATACATGTAAATATGTGCACACATATGGAGAAATAAAAATAGCGCTATTTGAAAAGAAGTTCGTTTTGAAAATGGATTTGAAAGAAATTTTTTTAAACAAATTTTTTTTTCTTTAAAATTGTTTGAAGGATTTTCTACAAGACCTAAGTTTATTTTGAATTTCTACGTCTTTGTTTATAACATGTCTCTGAACGCTTTTGCGGGCCTGAGCTCCACCCTTTGGGATCCGAAAATAGTTTCGGAAGCACATTCTGTTGTAGATAGTTATACTAATTAATTATTTGAAAAGAAACAATAAGATCGCAAATTAATCAACAAACTTGAAAAAATGTAAGATAAATATTAATTTCATAACTTACTAGTTGGTTAATCCCATTGTAAAAATTATCCTCTTGTTAAATTTGCATCATTTGTTGATAGGATTGTACGTGTCAAATTGACACTGTACGTTGTGATGCAGAATTCGGGATATTTCCTGTCTGTGGCAGTCGTGCTCCTGGGTGTATGTTCTGCACAAGGCAAGTTTCTGATTTTTATCTTAGATCTTATCATACTTAGTCAACTTACGAGCACATGAACACTGTTTTTAATTTTTCTATGCATTTAGGAAATTTTACCATTAACTTAATTTTCCCTAAATTATTTACAAGTTAAAAGAACTATTTTTAGTTTATAAATTACTTATATAAACTTGGACAATTTCTTATATTAATAAAAAACTAATTTATAGCTTACCAAATTCTGAAATGTGTTAAATTACCTTATCGAAATGGAGACATTTTTATCTGAAAATTAAAGTTTCATTTCTTTCAGCATCTGAATTGATTTTAATAGAATATTCCAAAGATCTAAAAATCAAATACAAGTTATTACCACTAACAGAAAATAAACAGTTTTTGGCTTAACTATATTTTAAAAATTGCAATTAAAAACTGGACTGGCTTGGAGAAATAATGAGTATAAATAAGTCTTAAGAAGTATACCCCTTCAGTAATGAATTTTAATTCAAAATAACAGACTATTAAACATTTCAATACAGTAATTTTATGATATGAAAATGTATATAACAAAACCCAAATTTCCAACCCTTGGAAAAAAATTTCCTCTCAAGATCAACGCAATAATTTTCTCTCTATGAGACTCCCTTCCTCTTCAATGAAAAAAGAATTGTGGCCTGTAATGTTGCGTTGTCATTGGTATTTCTTTACAGATAATGTTTGGGATGGCACGGAAGATCCGAATGATTGGCCCAAGACCTTCCCGCAATGCGGGGGAAAAGAACAAAGTCCAATTCGAATGTTGTCATTAGCTGCTGATGAATGGACTCTAACTGATCAAAAGGAAAATAATTTCGAGATGAAATTTGACGGTTGTGATGAAGAAGTGAGCGTTAAGGCGTACAACACTGGCTACTTACAAGAATGAGCAAAGGAAAAAGATGCGGTGATTGGCTGCCTGACTTCACCAATCCCCCCCCTTGCTACTGTGGTGTCGGGGGTAGCGAAAAAACTACACAGATACGAGCTCTAGTTACAAATTTATTTACAGAAAAATTATACAGATGTACAGCCGGGGGTTCCTTTCGCAATCTCCCCTCCGCGACTCCACGCATCCTGCTCCCATCCCCCGGCTGGGCATCCTCCCCCAGACGCTTTACCGCGCCGGTGCCCTTTGACAGCCGGTCCCACGCACTGCAGTGTCCAAGGAATGCATACGCCAAGGGGCCGCAGTTGCGTCCACACGCGAGGCGATCTCAACGAACCCCCCTTTCCCGGGCCCGGGTTTAGCTTGGCGGCCCGGGTCCCCACCCCCCCCTAGCTTTTTTTGCACGTGTGGGTGGCTTTTGAGACCACATGGCCAGCCAGCCCCCCCGACCGCCGGCGGGGAGTCGGGACCTCTCCCCGGCCGACTTGCGCCCCGGGGGTGTTAATGGCCCCCTTTCGGGCTGAAAAAAGCTACTAACAGTTTTTGTATTTAGCCGACCGGATGACTTCCTCTGCTAAATTTTAAAGATGGTCAAACCCGGGCCCGCCATGTGGTGACGTTACAGACTTATTTTCTGGGAAATAAATTTTTTCCCGCAGGTGCCAACCACGGGACAAAAATTACTAGAACCTGTATTCTGGATTCTACATGGCCGTTTTGGCCCGGTTAAAGCAATTTCTATCCCTTTTACTATTTTTTTCCCCCAGCCATTCTAATCTAATGTCTTTTTTGGAACGACCCCATTTTTTTTGTAAAAGTACAAAGAAGATTAAAATTTTTGTATTAGATTTTATCCCATACACACATATGTACATTTATATATTATTTTCAATCTTCATTACTATGATAAAGGGGGAATATGACCTTGAAAAAAAAAACAAAAAAAAAACATACCAACTAAAGCATAAAGGATTATACATTAGAAACATCTAACAACAAGACATTATGACATCAATAATTATAAACTTTGAAACAACGATTAAACATGAACCTAAATATAACTTTCGACAAAAGAAAAAAAAAAAAACAATACATATATAAGCACATATTGGATTTATAAAATGAAACTTGCAAGGCCCCCCTTAAGGTCCTTCCGCATCATTGTGATCAGATCACCCTTTCCCAAACTTTCGACTCAATGCGTCACATTTCATGTTTTTTCCCCTTTTTATAAAATGATTTAAGTTGGGGTATTGAATCATTGGGTGACCACCTCATTAACCTAGGATTTTTTCCAGAACAATTACTTAACCATCCCAAAGGGGGTTATGACTGGTCCCAATTTTGATCTTTACTTCCCCGTCTAAATAATATTTCAGTTTCGGGGAAGCCCCAAATTATAGCCGTACACCCCTTTTTCCGTTGCACAAAATTTTTTTCCGAGTCAAAATTTTTCTACTTATGTACTATATGGGATGCCCCTTTTCCCCTTCCTCATCATTTTGAGCCAGAATTACGCCTATTCCACGATCTGATGCACCCAATTGCATAATAAATGGTTTGCGGGAAATCGGGAGCGTGAAATACAGATTCACTACATAGGGCGTCCTTTGGGGCTTGAATGCGTCATCACGTTCTGCGCCCAATTTATTTTCCCTTTGGCTTTCCCCCCCACGCAGTAAACTGTTAACGGTGCCGTTTTTTTCTGCAAATCCGGGAATAAACCCTTCTATAATATCCGGGAGTTCAGAAAAGCCCTGACTTGTTTTTTTTGATTTGGGGGCGGATCCCTTTTGGATCGCGTGAACCTTTGTTTGGGATTTCTTTCCCTTTCCCCCGCCCACAACGTACCCCGGACTGCACGGAATTCCTAGCGAATTTACATTTAGTCGGCTGATATGCGGGTTTCGCCTTTTGATAATCTGAAATACTTTTCCAGATGACGGATATGATTTTCCCCAGTTATTAAAAAATGGAAATGTCATCCATGTAGGGTACAGCAAATGTACTACACAAATTTCAACAAGGATGCCATCAGGGACTGCACGGGAAGGTGCGTTCTTAACCCCAAAAGGGGAAGTCGTAATGGCCGATAAGTTCCGAATTTCGTCACAAAAGCCGCATAACGCTGTGCCCCGGCGTGAGGGAAATTTTTTAAATAACATTTTTTCCCAAAAATCAAGTGTGCTAAGGGATTTGGCCGCCACTGCCCTATTTTTTCCTCCATGCTCGGAAAGGGGGTAATACTTGTCTTAATGCATTGATTCAGACGTCTGTAGTCAATACAGGGCCCGCGGCTTTTCCGGGTTTTTTTAAAATCATCGGTGTATAATCGGGAATCACCTATTTAAATGATTTTATCCTGAAAAACTTTTTTGTAATTTTTCTTTCGGGAATTTGACTGTCTAGGTGACATACGGTGGGGTGCACCCTGACGGGTTTTGGGATTCGTCCATTTTTTCGATATCCATTGTAAACCATGTCAGTCAGACCAGGTTTTGTCCGAGAATATCTCTAATTTGAATACTATCTTTCCAGCCTTTTTCCGAAACTCCGGTTGGACATCTGTCCCCGAACATCACTTCTAACTCAAAATCCCTATTTTCTAGTTTTACGGCATATTTGTCCAATTCATCTTCGTCTGATTCGAACTGGGGTGGGTTTTGCCACGTAACTAATGTATTCCCCCCCTGATGGTCCCTTTTCAAAAATTGTTAAATGGTATACAGGGCCCCCTTTTTTTTCCCAGGTAACAAAACGACAAAATTTCTTTTTCCCGGATTTTTTTTCTAACACCCCCCGGGGCCCCGGGCCCCACTGTACCGAAAGTTTCGGGTTTTGTTGGCCCCAACACTAGGACACGATCTTCAAACGAATGAGGCCCCGCCTTGCGGTCATACCACCCCTTTTCTTTTTTTTGGTTCTTAACTAATTTTTGATGAGCAACCCTCGCGCGATTTTTTGAGACGGTTCACTAATTTAAACACGATTGACCACGGAGTTCTCTTCCCCCCCTCAGTTCCCGAAAGACCCCTCCAAAATTTAAAAGGTTTGGGAGTACGTTTCCGCCATACACAAGCTAAAAGGGGAGTGAATCCTAAGCTTTCGTGCACAGAAAACCGAACGCAAAAAGATTGCCGGGGTTTTTTTTCCCATTCCGTGGCCGCTTCCAAACACAAAACCCCAAGAGTCTATTCATCGTTCGATGACACCCATTGCATTGATTGAGGGTGGGGGCGAACTCCTAACTACCCGAATTCCGAATTTCTGTGCGAATTCCGCGGGTTGGATGCAAGAAAGCAAGTGCCTTGATCCGTTTAAATTTTTGGGGAACCCGATTCAAATAAAAAATTTTCCAGTAGAGCATCAAAAAAACCATAGTAGATCTTAAATCCGTTATGGGGATTGCTCTGAAATCGACTAGCTACACAGAGGGTTTCGGGATGAATTTACCCCCGTTTGCAATTCGGGAAATGGTCCGATGCATCTACGTTTATTTTGCCAAATATTTCTGAGACAGGGGGTTTATTTAAGGTGGTAGCCAGCACCTTTCTCTCCTGCCCTTTTCCCACCCTTCTGACAACTATCACAAAGTTTCGATAAATTTTTCCTTTTCCCGGAAAAAACCCGGCCAATAAAGTATTTAGCCATGCTATCCTTGCTCTTAGGGGGCCCCTTTGGGTGCATTGGCTTTTTCCATGACACAATTTAAAGGACGGTACTTCGATATTTTTCCCGGTACAACAATCATGTCGAATTTTTCCCCGGGCGTTTACTGTGTGGGCGATCGAAATAACACTGACCCTTTAAAAATGAAGTACCCCGTTTTTTTCCCTTCTCTGGTACTCTATTCACGTACGCTTTGTATATTTCCTTCAGGCTATTGCCCCTTTTTCCGCCGCAAACGTCTTTTGTCTACGCGGGATTAATCTGACAACCTGAGGTTCAAGTTCCGTCTGATTCCCTCTACGGCTTGCGGTGGCTCTACCCCTTCTGTTTCAGGAGCCCCGCCCGGGGAGAGCCCCCCCGATTGCTTACCTGACGGCGACTGGGATGCTACGTCCCCCCGACCCCTTGGGCCCCCGTCCGCCCCCGCGCGAGTTACCACGGCCCCAACCACTTGGGCCTACGAAACCCTTTTTGCGTATTTCATCGAGCAGCAGAGCAGTTCTGTTACCAACAGATAGAAACCCGATATCACATTTTTTTTTACTACCCCCGCCTTCGTAACTACGGTTCCAAAAAGGCCCCTTTTGAACTGTTACCTGCGCGACTGGCGTTCCGGGGTTTCCCAGAGTCTATGGCTGAAATTTTCCAAACCGACCGCCCGTCAGGGTGCCCATCTTTACCAGCCGTTCATTAACAAATAAAAACTCGCCCCAGTGTCCCCAAAATTTCCCGGGATCTGTTTCCCTTAATTAACCCGGGAAAACCGTGTGGGGGCGAAAAAATTTCACGCGCATCTTGGTCGGCCACATGACCAACCTTCCCCTTTCGTGCACCGGGACAGTCCCGCAAAAAAGGGTTGAGTCGAGCCAAAAGGGGAAACATTTCCTTTTTCTCGGCGGGGTCGAAATCTATTTTTTACTTAAATTCTTATAATATGGGCTTCGAAATTATGTTTCTCCAAAACCCCCGGGGTAATATCTGCAACGGGTTTCTCCCTTTCTTACCGTGTTTTGGAAAAAAGTTTCCTTTCCACCCCGCCCAAATTTATTTTCATAATTATCTAATTTTGCGAAGTCCAACGCAACTGTAATTTACTTATCTGTCTATAAAATTTTCCCCTGATCTCGAAAACCCCGCCGCTTCATTTGATCGGTAACAATTAGATCAAGAAGAGTTTTAAAAAGGTTAGATATTTGCAATCCCGCCCCCCACTGCTTCCCAATAATTTTGAACTCCCGGTACACTTTCCCAAAGGGGAAAAGGCCTGCTTCACATGTTTAGTAAATAGTTGCCTAAACTTTTCCGCATTAAATTTATACATTTCTAATAATTTTGTTTTTATCTCGGTATATTCAGTCGTTTTCCCCTTTCAATCATAAGCCAGGGATTTTGATTTTGGTTTCCCGGAAAAACCCCCAAAGATTTTTCCCCCAATCTTCTTCCTACGCCCAATTGATTGGCCAGTGCTGAATACACTTAAATAAGCCGTGATATCACCCTTTTTTCGCCTCTAAATTTATCCATTACATGATATAACTTAATGTGCGCTTTAGAATTTGCCCCCGGGTACCTGTTTCCCCCGAAATAGTCGCCCCCCCGCCTGGGGTTAGCCTCAATTTCCCAGTTCAAACTCCCCTTGCCCCTTCCCCTTTCCCCCCTCTTTCTTTTTCGTTCCCCCCCTTTCTTTTTTTTCCCCCCGTTCCCTTTTTCCTTTCCCTTTTTCTCGCCCTCGCGATAATATCTTGACAATTTTTCCCAAATTCTTTTTTGACAAATTCTCCCTCGTAATGAACACTATCTAGAATTATCTGTTTGAGACGGGACCACTGTATTCTAAATTTACAGATTCTCCAAATTTCCCTTCCCGCGACCTGAAACCGACAGTTTTTCCGGTTTTTTCTTAAAAATGCCATTATGCCTGATTCTGATCGTTTGGAATACCGAAGGCTACACTTACGTACGGTGCCCTTTGATGTCCTTGTATCGGCGTCGGTTATTTTGGGAGTCGTCCTTCCTTCCTGTCCGGGATGGCTTTTTCTTCGGTCCGACGATCCAGTCTCCCCCCCTTTCGATCCCTTTTAGGGATTTAAATAACCCCCGGCGTTACTACACCGGTGACCCCTCGAAATTTCCCAACCAAGTCCCGATATACGAGTGTATCGAAACCGGATACTTCCCCCCCAGCCTGGGTACTTATGCCCCCGCCCCATTAAAATTTGTTAACAAATTTTTAACACAGTTTCCCCCTTGCCTGCCCGTTGACCCCCGCCACCATTTAAATAACCCCCCCCGTGGCGTCGTGGTAGCGAAAGATCACACAGACACGAGTTTCTAGTTACAATATTTATTTACAGAAAAAACCCAGTATGTAAGCCTGGGGTTCCGTTCGAAACCACCCCCGCGACTCCACGCCCCCGGGCCTATCTCCGGCTAGTGCATCCTCCACCCAGACGCTTTACCGCGCCGGTGCCCTTTGACACCCTTGCTTACGCACCGCAGTGTCCAAGGAATGCACTCCCGCCAAAAAGCCGCAGTTGGGTCCACGCGAGGGGGATTTTAAAGAACCCCCTTGGCCGGCTAGCTTCGGCGGTCATGTCCCCCCCCCCACCCCCTAGCTTCTCTGCACGTGGGGTGGCTCTAAACCACATGGCCACCCAGCCTCCCCGCCCGCCGGCGGGGGTCAGGACCCCCTCCCCGGGCCGACTTGCGCCCCGGGGGTTAATGGCCCTTTTCAGTTGACAAAGCTACAACTTTTTTTGTACTACCCGCCCGGGATGCATTTCCCCCCTCTCCCAAACTTTCAAAGATGGTCGAACCGGCCCGCCATGTGGTGACGTTACACTCCCCTCCCGGGCCCGGGCCCCAGTTAGCAGGGGATACTGTTGTGCCTTGATCATAATGTATTTTGGGATCAAAATTCCAGTTTCTGGAGAGATACTTAACTACGTGACAGCAACTTACAAATACAAAGTTTACTCACTAAAGAGCAAGCAAGGGGGGAAAACATTGATTGAGAGGGCCACTGTTTTTGGAATAAAATAGAAATATTTTTTAGAAAAAAGCAACGTTTTTTGTTTTCATTGTATATTTATTGACAACTTGACTATTGTGTTTTGTATTTTAAATTGTTCTGCCCCAAATCGCTGTTTATTGGTGAAAAATTTGATTTTCCCATATTTTAGATTTAGACTTAAGCTAGAACGTTGAAAAAAATTTGAAAAGCTGCCCCATCGTGTCCCTTAAATCAATACGTCCTGAACCATTGATAAATGAATTTAGAACTGATGAACAGTTGTGGTTCCAAGTAGACTTTTTATGGCTTTAAGTTAAATGATTTAGTTAACTAATTTTGAGTAAAATTTAATTTAGAATCAAATTTAAATTTAAAAAATTGTGTTTTAATATCATTTTGTGTCTAAAAAATTTTGGTTACATTTTAATACAATCTTATTTTTCTTTGAAATTAAACAAAAAAAATGTAAAGTTTTTTTTAAAAAATTTTATATACACATCTACATCATAGGTACAAGAAGTTAGGGATCCAAGGAAAGTGGGGGTTAGATCAATGGTACATTAGGGACTTGAGATTGATCACACATCAATAAAAATATACAGTTTTTTCAAAAACTGTTTAACATTTAAACTCTAAGAAAATACATAGTGTTTAGCTTGCCATTTAAGCCAATTTAAATTTTTAATTCGCCATTTTCCGTCTAAAGGGACTTTAGATCATTCAAAAAAAAAACAAAAACACAATGTCAGCAGAAAAAAATGAAATAAGTGAACTGCTTAATTGACGAATAATATATTTTGGGGGTTAAAGAAATTCTATAAAAAAATTGGGAAAAATTTCCCTTTGAGCCTTGGGGTATCTGCGTTTATTTTAAAAACGATCTCTACGCTCGTTACTCCAATCACTTTGATATCGCCCCCCGTTCCGCTCGTCTACGCACCAATGGCAATTTTGGGTGACTTTGGTAGCGGTTGCGGATATAAGAGGGGGGGAGGGGGAAGGGGAAGTGGAGGGGAGGTGGTAACCCCGGGAGTTAGAGACTGTAGAGGGGGAAAAACGAAAAGGGGATTAAATATCTCGTATGATGTGTAAATTGGGAAAAATTAAAAGTGAAAAAAAATGATTAGTCTCAATCTACGACCTCCCATCTTCCCAAATTACCAATTGGCAGTTTTGTTTCCCCTCCCCCAATTTCAAAACACCCTTTTGTTTACCCTAAAAAAAAAAAGGTAGTAGGGATTTTTCCACTATGAATCTGCCCGTCAACTAACAACAGAACTGGTAAAAAAACGAACAAGAATCTTTTGGGAAAAGGGAAAATTTTTAACGTCTCACCAAAAAGAAATAATATTTAAAATGAACAATTTGAATAGGGGAAATACAATAATAATTTTCAAATGTAAATATCAGTCAATGAAGACATTGAAAAGTAAATTGTCAGAATAACTTAATGAGAAAAAAATTTGATAATAGTAAACACAACATTCGGGGGAGGTCATAAGGGAAGTTTTGGGAAAAATTTTTGCTTTAAAAACCAAAAAAGGAGGGGGAATAAGTTGGCGGGAAAAAATATTGTAGACTTTCCTTTTCGTGTTCATACATTTATAATTATTTTATACTAAATATTTTATGTTTAAGAGAATATTCTTATTATTGCTTTCTTTGTTACTTTCAATATAATTATAAATTACTTGTAGTGTTTACTAATCCCATCCTTTTTTCCCAAGGGGTTGTTTAGGGGAGTGGAAAAAAAGAAAGGAAAATTTTAGTGCTGTGAATTTAAAAAATTATATTATCTGCTTTGGGATATTTTAAAACTATAAAGGATAGACACAAAACATTTGGAATTATTCTTTTATATTATTTTATTATTATTATTATTATTATTATTATTATTTTAAAAATAATTTGAGAGAATATTATTTATTTGTGAATAAATATATTTAATAAAAATGGTAGACTGGGGCCACTTAGTTGAAAAACAGCTGCAAGTATAAATAATGTATGAAAGGAAAATTAAAAGAAACAAATAATTACCAAATATAACTGAAAATGTATTGTTTTTCTGTTTAAGCGAATGTAAGATAGAGTTCCCCTTCTCCCGGGGAAAGACTCGAACCCCTTTGACACGAAATGGGAGAAACTGTTGAATATTTTATGACAAATATTAAACTTCCACTGGCCAAGTGAACATTTTTTTTTCCCAAAACAGTGAGTATTCTACCATAAAAATGGTTGCACTTTTTGTTTCTAGATATTATTAAAAAAAAATTGCCCCCCACTGTTTTTGGACCTTACAGAATTAAAAAAGGAATTAATCTCCCCGATAGTCTATTAAATACGTTTTCAGATGAGCGTAGGTGATGAAATAAATGATCTTAAATTTGATGTTTTCCGCCAAAAGGCTGTGTTGCCGAGTTGGATTATCTTGTCGGGGTTTCCTTTCAGGGCTGATCTGGGACCAGACCAACCCCAAGGCATACCAGCCCGGGAGGAAGACCACGACAAGAGGGGAAAAAACGTCGGCAACACACCCTTTCGACGGGGCAAACCCCCGGACAGCCAAGATCATGTACATGACTCTGGCCGGGGAACCCTACGACCCCGGTGATTAAATAAAGTTTTCAAAAAGTTTTTGAGCAAAGACACTAAAAATGAGTTTTTGAGTTTTTTAATTTTTTTAAAAAAGTACTATTTACAATAAATACAACCAACGCGATATCCAGGATATGTAAACATTTTTAATTTTTTCAATGGTGTAAATTATCTTACTATTTTAAAGAAATATTTATTTTAGTAGGATCTAAAATAATATTGGGGAAAACCCAAAAATATAACATGTCACTTAAAGTAATGCATAAAAAACCAAATTTTTGGTTTTCATGGATTTGAAGTACATTTTTATAAATTACTTTTCTTCTGGCAAAACATATCTTTTTCTTATCCATTTATAGAGTAAACAGCCTTGATTAATGGTTCAAGAAAACAAACATTAACCATTCATTTAAAAAAAATTTAATATTTATCTTTTGGGAGTATGTCTTTAAAAAATAATTTAGTTAATTTTTTAAATATATTTTTTTTTTGAACACTTTATTGTCCGGGATAAAACAACGAAACTAAGAATTTTTTTTTAATTACTCATAAATCTCTTCTACTGCGACCCCTTCCTACCCACACACACGAACTAATACCATTGCTTGCAAAGGTACATTTGAATTGCAGAAAAATTAAAAAAATAATACAAATATTAAACTAAATATATTATATTAATAACATTTACTAAAAAATATATTAAAAAAACTACTAAACAAAGGGTTCTAAATCTGATGTTTTTTTATCGCCTGTTTTTTCACGCACATCACGCGAAAAGTACTCGAATTTTCGAAGAATTGTACGTGGCCTTATTTCAAAATCTAACTTTAAGGAATTGACTTCATTAAGAAAAAAAAACTATCTTCGTAATTGTAGTTGTAGGAAGACGCCGAAAAATGTTTGAATTTTTGCAATTTTCGAAAAATTAAGGTTTTTAATGATCATGAGACCTACACCAATCTCTTAAAACGCCCTTCACATTATCCACCAACAAAACTTAAACAAAAACGTAGTTTGTTTTTTAAACATTGTTTTGAAAATTTTGAAATTGCCTCTCGGAATTCATGTAAAGTACGCCCAAAATTACTGCTATATCCAAGTTTGCGGGTTCGAACCCGATCGAAGCTGTGGATTTTGGGGCAAAAAACCCTTCGTACGTTTTCCCCAGGGGGAAAAGGGAAACCCCTTGTCCCATGTTAGTACATTTACTGCATGAAAAAGGGACCCCCTGCCTAAATGACCCCAAATGAGCTAAATTAAAATCGCCTTTTTCCCTGTCGCCCAAGAAACCTTTTTCCCCCAAATGGTTTGAAAGGAGGAAACGAAATTTGCGTGGCCGAGGGAAAAAAGCAGGCCTCATGGCCTGAGTCTCGCCACGTAAAATAACGCAAATTCAATTCAATTAAAAAATTAAAAAACATGGGTTTAATTAAGGACCTAAAATCAGATCGATTCGAGAATATCAATTTGGGAGATATCAACCAAATCGGCTGAACGGTTTAGCCACTAGCGTTGTTGACAGACACGAACAGACAGACGTTTTGCCGTCAATAGATTTTTCGATATCAAGGATCCTCAATAGATTGATTCTGGCTACACTACGTATTAAAGGATTTTTTTCTAAATTTAGGAACTGATTTATTCACTTTTTCGTTACCAGAGGCCTGTAATAAAGAGTTTTTTCTGGTGGAAATTCACTGCTTTTTTTTTACCTCTTCCAGCATTACATAATTTGCTCTCCTCCCCAAAGCGATAAAGTACAAAATACTGTGGGGTACCCCAATAAATCCGTTTCCATTGGTAAAATCAAAACAAAAAGTAGTTACATTCAAACATTAAAATCATAACTATGCTAGGGATTTTTAAAAAATGCTAACTATTAAATGCGTAACTCCCACGAGACAACCCATGGTACCTGAGGAAACCCCATGGCCTCCCCCAGCCAAACCCAGAAAAAAAATCGCAAGAATCCCCCATAAAAATTTGAAACAGTTGTTGATGTTCAATTTTGATAACATTTCAATACAAGAAAATTTGGAATTTTAAACCCCTTGACTTCTTGTACTGCTCGAACGGGTTACATGGCACTGCATGCCAATTTCCCTTGTAACCGTTCAAGGAAAAACCCTTTTCGAGACCGATCTCTTATAATAACTTTTTAAAAACTAGTGGGTCAAGAGAATGGACAGACTTTCTATAGTAAATTTTTAATTTCATTGGTGGGGACTGGCAATGGTCTTACCCCATTCTTTCCAACCCGCCACCCCATCGCCGCCCAAAATACTTTTTTTTTCCTCAATTTTGGGTTTTTTCCAATAGTAGGAAAATATTAATTTAAGATTTTAGAGAAGAAAAAAAATCTGTCCAAAAGGGAAAATTTTTCGTTAAAAAAATTTAGAGCTTTTTTAAAGGAAATGGGTTTTAGCGTTTCTGAAATGCGAAATTTGAAGCTTTTTTTTCACAGGAATCTATTGATTTCCCCGGAAAACTTAATTTAAAGTCATTTAAGTTAATTTTTAACTCAAAATGGTAATGTTAAAATTGCTGAAAATGTTCATTTTAACGACGCGAGATATATTTTGAAAAAGCAAAAGACAAACACGAAATGAAAATTACGTCATAAACCGTAATTTAAAAAAACTATTTGTTGAAAGAGTTTGAAAAAAAATTTGGAGCCTTTTTTGAAAAAAGGGGCATTTGACCGTTTCTAAAAATGGGAAATTTGAACTCATTTTCAAAGAAAAAATTGAGATCTCGAAAAACTTTATGTAACGTTATTTAAAACATATGTACTTATAAATGCAATAGTGTGAACAAATTGCCTTTAAAATTAAATATTAAAACGTAGGAGACAAGTCAAAAACAAAATATTTTTGTAATTTGTCAAAATAGAGTAATATGGCGATTATGTCATATTATAAGGCACTACCCCTACCACTAATTTAAAGAAAATATTTGGAGCTGTTTTTGAAAAAATCTTGTTTTTATAATTTTTTAAAATTGCATATTTTGCACGCATTATTGCACGAAAACTACAAAATTTTCTTTTAAAAGTTTTTATGGCCTTAAGAAAGAACCAATTTTGGAAAGAAATTTTATTTTGATGGAAAAAAGTTTCAGTTTCACAGTTAACCGTGAAAATGCCGTGAAAACCTATGCCACCTTTACAAGTGCATTTTACTTTATTTATACAAGAAATTTAAAAAAATTGGAGCCGTTTTTGAAAAAAAATGTTGAGAATATTCCAGGGAATTCATGTATAGTACCCCCAAATTTTAAAGCATGTTTTTCAAAATCTCGAAGCTTCAACCAAATCCAGATGGACAGGGGTTTTTGAATTTGAAAGAAATCTTCCGTACTGTTTTAGGCACTATGCTGTTGGACGGACGGACACAGACAGACAGACAGACAGACAGACAGACACAGACAGACAGAACAGACACAGACAGAGACAGACAAAGACACAGACAGAGACAGACAGACAGACAGACAGACACAGACAGACAGACACAGACAGACACAGATAGACAGACAGAGACAGACAGACACAGATAGACAGACACAGATAGAAGACACAGATAGAAGAACAGATAGATTTCAGATAGACAGACACAGATAGACAGACCAACGGGGGGGGCGGGCGGGCAATATTTTCACTTGGGTGGCAACGACAACTTTCATTGTAACTTTTCTTTCCTAGTTCTGCCCCTCGAAACGAAGTGGTGTATCGAAAACATGAAAAGAACTGGGGATACCCCGGCCTTTCTTAAAAGTGGAAAGAAAAATTTCTTTGTTTCCCCACTGAATTACACTGGGAGTCGAGGGTACGGTAAGGCAAGGTGAGGAATAGTAAGGGGGAGCTGGACGGTCGAGGATGTGATAAAGAAGAACAAGGCGGAGATGAGCGGGGGGATATTGAAGCCCAAAAAAGGGGGAAAATGGAGGCTCAGGGGTGGGGGAATGGCAAGGTTGGGAGCTGAGAGATGGGAAAAGTAGGGCAGCCTGGGGAAAAAGGGTGAGCGGAGGGGGTGGGGTTGGGGGAGAGGAAGGGAAAAGGGTGCTGAGCGGTCGACAATAGGAAAAAAGGGGTAAAAGAACAAAATGGATGGGGTTTTTTGAGGTGAGGTAAACAGAGCAAAGTGGAACTGTGCAGGGGGGGGTAAAGAAAAGGGGGAAAAAATTTAGGATTGAGTTTAGAATCAAAAACCATTTTTAAATTTAAAAATTCCTATTAATTCCACATACATAATTTTACTTTACCTTTGCCCTATTCATCCTGTTCAAAATGGTGAGGGGACCTATGTGGCTTGGTACAGAGTAGTTTTGGGGTGGGCACAATGGGGAAGACGTCAAGGTGGGTTTTGTTATAGAGTAACATCTATCTTGGGGGAATAGATCGGGGCAAAACAAAATTCTGGGTTTTGGGAGGTTTCCGTCTTATGCAAGGTTGTCCATTTTGTGACACTTGTAAGTTGATATATCTGCCGTGAAAGTAGTAAATTATATGACTTTTTTATAATTTTATCAAAATACATTAAAATAACGTATTTATGAACGAAATAAAATTTAATAAATGAATATCAAAAAACTCATTGACAGATTCTGAGTTGAAAAAAAACACATTAAAAATGCCCAGTGCCTGATTTCCGGGTTGCTATCTGACTCCCTTTTAACGCACAATGCGTCATAACTCAGAACATGACTTTCTGATACCCGAATGGCCTTTAGAATATATATCTACCCGAGGAGTTATGATTTTCAACGGGGGGAGGGGGACACGGGAAAGAAGTCATGTCCTTCCCTTTTCCACGCTCAGAGTCAAAGAGAGAAATTTCTCACAGCCTACGCCGTGAGAGAAAACGACTCCAAAGTCGAATTTTTGGGGGACAGCTGGGAAACCCCTCCCTTTAAAAATCCGGGTGCCACGATGAATCGCATGTTCCCCGGGAATGTGAATTTAAAAAGACTTGCATAAGCATTCATATTATTAAGAACATATCGTCCATTGCATTAAATTCCCCAAGAATTCCGTTTTATAAACATTTTCCCGCAGGAAAATGAAAAAAAGTCCGTTTCCGGGTTGGGGATGTTTCGTTTTATGCTGTGTAAAAAAGTTTTTTAACTTCATGGGCCAGAGAAATTTTTTTGGTTTCAGGTTTTTGTTTTACAGGTTCCGGGGTTTTGGGCAGATTTACTGTAATTTGGGAAATTTTTTGAAATCATCTTTTTCTGTTTATGCGATTGTAATAAGTACATCAAAGGGCAATGTGGGTAATTTTTGGCCATTTCCCAAAAAGATATATTGTTTGTTTATCGGCGGTATGTCCTCTACCAAACAATATGTAGCAGAGATAATACATAAATACCCCATTCGTTTAATACAAAATTCCTTTTCATTTTTAATTCATTTTTACCATAATTCGTCGTTGAAATATTTCCCAAAATTTCCTTTCAAACTTGGCATTGACACATATTTCATTTACAAAATTTTAAATCTTATTTTATTTTCGTTTTTTTTTTTACCGTTTTAGGTGATTTGTTTTTTTAATTACAAAACCCGCTTTTCGAGCAATGAGTCAGAACGAAACCAAGTCACTAAATTTAAAATTTTACTGTTACTCACCAGTGTACGGCGATTTTTAAGAATTGGGCAAAGTTTTCTTCAACCTAAGTTTCAACCTTTTTCACAAAAAATTAAAAGTTTGAAATTACGTCTCAAAACATTTGATTCCTTGTTACTAGATTTGTTTTCAAAAAGAATAAGTAAAAGGGTTTTATTTTTAATTTTAAGAGTTTTGAAATAAATGAAAAGACCCTATTCCCCGTTTAAGTTATTCATTTTTTAAGGGAAAGGGGGATTCCAAAAAAAGAAGAGTTAAATATGTATGCTGGGGGTAGCTGTGTTAAATCATATTAAGAAACCTGGGAGTTTTATTCATACAGAACCAAGCCGAAGCACTTGATGCCTAGCGATTTTCAATTTGGGTATTACATGTACGATGGGGCCTTCACCACGCCGCCCTGCACAGAAGGAGTCACTTGCCCCCTTTTCCAACAGGAACTCTGCAAAAAAAAACCCCGGGGAAGTGGAAGTTACAGATTGACAATCCTGTGGTGATTTTGAGGATCACGATTATACCTATTTTTTTGGGTAATGCAAAAACTGCAAATGATTTTTTTCTATCATTTTGCATTTCCCTTTTTAAAAATCTTCCTTGGGAAAAGTTCAATTTTGTAGTAATTTCTTATTTTTTTCATGAATTTTAATGCCCCAATTTTTGTTTGGCTTTAAAAATTTAGAATCGTTATTTTAGTTTATACTTTTCTATATTGAAATATTATTATTTTAAAATTTTGAAAGTGTTTAATAATTTGTAAAAAGTAAATATACAAGACGAAAAACCCTTTTCATTTAATGCTGTTTTTAGGGGTTTTGCCATGGCCATTCAACTATACCGTGTGTCATTCTCTACAGTTTTAAAGTGGAAGAGGAAAACGTTACGATTTCTTATTTTCGCTGGTGGAAAACAACACGGTTCATTAAGAACAGAAAAACCCTTTTATTTTTTTGGGCCTTTCCCAGCTAAGTGAAACATCGTCATGGTATTCCATGACGTAAGTGGTATTGAACGACAAAAAACAGAAAACATTGTATATTTTGATTCTGTTCGACTAAAACTTTAAGTTTAGAATTGCGATATATGATTGGGCCCCAAAGTAGAACGTCAGACATTCTAAAATCATGGTCGAAAATAAATTGGTTCGGGATCGTAAAATCTCACTTGGAAAAAATTTTTTGTGATTTGTATTCAGATTTTTATAGTTTTAAGTTTTTAGGTAGATTCAGTGACCTATTTTAACTTTGATCTACAGAAAACAACAACAACAACAATAATAATAATAATAAAAAAAAAATAATAATAATAATAATAATAATAATAATAAGCCTGTCCCACAGCAGGCGGTTTCACCTCATCATTCTATCACCTCAAAATTCATGAAAATTTTAATTTAGCAAGGATACAGCCGAGTGTTTATCCCCCCAAAAACACACGTTGATCTCTCTCCTGGGTAGAATCTGACTGGGCTTTTTGGGAAAAGAACCCTAGAGTGGTTGGGGAATGGCCTATACCCCTCTAATAATAAAATAATAATAATAAAAAAAATAATAATAATAATAATAACAAAAAAAAAAGCGCATAATTTGTCAGTGGGCTGGATTTATTTTAAAAGGATCTTTTTTTTATTCCGCATTCTTTGGGTTTCAAAGGGAAACCCCTTTAACTCTAAAGGTTCAACCTCTATCATTACATTTCACAAAGTGTATGAACAGCCGGGAACAACACTGCTTGTAAAAGCGAGGGAAACAGTTACCAGACAGATACTTTAAAAATTTGTAGAGGCATTTTTCAGGGAGATAGCCAAGTCCGCTCTGGTTTTGCCTAGCATTAAAAACCCCTTTTAGTAGGATATTGAATGCTTCCTGTCCAGGTATGGTTTAAAAAACCCCAAGGGAAAATCATTTCCTACCAATTATATATGGATGATCTCAAGCTCTATGCTAAAGGGTCAGAAAATTCGCAGCATGCTGACACTAGTAGAAAGCTTTAGCAGCTCTGTTTGTATGGATCTTGGTTTGGGGAAGGCGAAATTCACGTGGAAAGAGGTAGCGTCCAGAATACAGAGAATGAACCTTTTTTGATGGAAGATTTGAGAATTTTGGAACCTTTTAGTGGCGATGAATATAAGTATTCACTCCAGCAATTTCCCAGGGAAATTGGGGTGAAAAAAAAAGAAAACAAGGGGAAAAAAAGGTTTTTTCGGGTGAGAAAATCTGCAAGTCCTGTATTAAAATTTAAAAAAAAATTTACAGGATTTAAAACCTGGGCTCTTTTCAGCAGAAAACATCATTTTGGAGTTGCCGGGGTCTGAGACATCTTGCAAGCTTGATAGAAAAATCAGAACACTTTCTATCAAAATATCGGAAGCATCATCCTCGAAGTTCCAAAGAAAGGGGTGGGGTCTTTCAAGACATCATGGGGGGCCGGGGTTTAATCTTGAAGAGGTTGCCAGCAAGAAAAAAAGCTCAGAAATTATTTCACTAACAACGAATCCATGACAGCCATTTCCCGGGACAAAGATCATGGCTATACACCCTGAAGTTTCTCCAGGAAGATCAACAACCAAGAGGGTTTCCCAAACCTGTGGACCGAATTGAGCAGTGGAGATCAAAGGGAAATCCACAGGTTTGCTACTGCTCTTCAAAAAAACCCAAGATGTAAGAGATCGACTGAATGGCTGAGAAAACTGGGCTTTTTTTGGGGAGGGCGGAAGGATTTTTTACTGGCCATTCAAGATCAGGTAGGAGCCACTAATAACTACAGGCGAAAATTATGAAAGAGAACATCAGTGACAAGTGTCCCTATGTAAGAAGGCCACTGAAACTATCCAACATATCTGCAGGGGTGCCTCAGGCACAAACATATTTTTTACAAAAGTCATAATAATGTACTTAAAAACATCCACCAAGCCTTTTCTAAAAGATCGACCTGATAAAGGAAAGCCTGCCATACTACAAATATCTACCAGAACAAGTTTTTTGGCCCCCGAGAGAACAAAAAACTTGTGGGATACTCCCCTTTTTAAGATAGAACAGGGGAAACAAATAAGCCTGATATTGTCGGCCCGGGGCAAAACTACCCCAGGGGAAAAAAATATCGCAGTCCCACTGGATCAAATTCTGACAACTATTACAGAAAAAAAGGAGGGTTTTCAGCCACCCCTCAGTTGGGGCTGAAAAATTTTTATAAACTAATACAGGAGATATTGTACCCGGGGGGTTATTTCAACTAATGGGTTTTTTAAAGGGTTGGGGGATTGTGAAAGAAAACTCCATCTAAAAAGAGTGGCACCTCAGAAACCATGCAAAAAGGCCGTGTTGCTGGTAACCACCAAAATAGTGCGCAAGGTTTTCCCCCCTTTAAATTTATTGGGCGGAACCTGAGGGACTGGAGCAAGAACTTCTCACCATCTGTCTCACCAAAGTGTTGACGTTC
Organism: Teleogryllus oceanicus; assembly: GCA_964035755.1. Classification (NCBI taxonomy): domain Eukaryota; kingdom Metazoa; phylum Arthropoda; class Insecta; order Orthoptera; family Gryllidae; genus Teleogryllus; species Teleogryllus oceanicus. The sequence continues at coordinate 182,732,175 of CAXIVR010000002.1, read as the reverse complement.
TGTCCTTGAGTTATACTTGAAAATTCCGGAAGAGCGTGAAATTTTTTAAATATGAAATAATAATAATAATAATAATAATAATAATTGTTTTATTTTTATTATAGAGTAACGCGGGTGCAACAAATTTATCTTAGCCGAAGCTCAGAAAGGATGCAGGAGCCCCTTTGGGTGTAAAGTATCACAAAATGTGGCCCTGTCCGCCCAAAAAAAAGAAACGCAACTTGTTGCATGCTTCATTGATTATAAAAAAGGGCCCATGACATGGTTACCTGCAGCAGATATGAGGGGGTAGTATTTTTAAAGTCTACGAATTTTTAATGCCCAAAAGATAATAGCTATGGGCAATGTACTTTGGGGAAAAAAATATATTTCTAACTCCACAAGGTAATTGTACAGGCAGATGATAATTACACGCCCCCTTTAAAATCAAAAAAGATATGACAATTCAACTGTCCTCATTGGGGAAGGTTAATGCAAGAGGGTTGTAAAATTTTATTAACTGTTTTGTGAGGTTGTGCCCAATTTCGAGGAGCATCATGACCACAGGTGAGCCTGCCTGGTCGTTTCAAAAAGAGATTCAATGGGAGGTTCAGTAGCGAATCCTGAACATTATTTTAAGTATACCGCAATTTTTTGACACTACTTCCCAAAAAGTTGTCTTATTTTGGTTTTTCTGAAATCCCAATACTATGAAAAATTCCATACTTACAATTGTTCTATAAGACAATTAAACGAACCACTAACTTCTGGGTCATTAATACATTTTTTTTTATAAAACTTGGAAAAAGAGTAAAAGGGGAAAGACCGGTGAAGGACTTGTTTACGCAATATTTTGGGCTTACCCGACCAGTCATACGCACATCTTCCCCCTTCCCCCCTTGCAACATGTGGGGTCCAGGTTACGGTTTGGTTCGCGGCTTTGGGATCGGGGCCCTTTTGCCTACACTAGCGACTTCTCTGGACAGCATTAAGAACCGTTTGTAACTTCTGACTAACACACTTCATAACGCATAGGATGCGGAAAAATTAACTGGCTCCGGGAAAAAGAGTTGTTTCTTTTTCATCCGTTTTAAAGCTTTCAAAATCTCAATAACTTTTTTTGAGAATTACGAAACTTGTCAAACATTCATTTTACAATTCGAATTATTTTGGTATACCTGGGGATATGAGTTTATCGGAGAATCTGCCCCTGGGGGGGTTCTGGGCACCCCCCCCCTACAGTCCAGACTTCTCCCTTCAATTACGCCATTTTGGTTCCCCCGGGAAAAAGGCCAGAGACAAAAGATTCAGTTTTTTTCCCACGACAAGCAGTACGGGGGAACTCCTTTTTACTACACGTCCCGGGAATATTACGAGAAGCTATTCACTGCCTGGGGTCGAGGGGAAAAAGTGCCCCCAAAACGCAGGGGCCCGGTCCTAGCCTCCGGCGCTTTTTTTTGGGAAAGCTTCTTATATAAATTAGAGCATGATCAGGTTGGGGGTTATCCATTCCAATTTGTTAAGAAATGACGGTATCACAGGCAGTTGATAATTATTCATCAGTGTCACCCTGAGGCTGCACTTTGAAAAAAGTAATAAGTTATACTTGGGCCGTGGTATTCTGACCGAGAGGAAATTTTAGCAAACAGACCCGATATTAACTTTTGGGACAAATCTGCAAAAAAAATTTGTCTACTGATTTCCCCAGTCGTCAATAAAGCAACATGATGACTACATACCAGGCTAATATTGACAAATACAGAGACCCAATGTACACTGGGTAAAAAAGCAATGGCGTACTTTAGAAGTGAAAACTGTTCCAATTATGCTATCGCAACTGATGTCGTACCAAAAGCTCCTTTTGCAGATCATAGGAAAAAACCCAGGCTTGGGGGAAGAGAATTATCATCGGTCAGAAGTCGATTATCATTATTATGCTCACTAATCGGGGGGTTCATGGGGACATGGGATTTTAAATTTCACTTTTAAAATTTTTTTATTATTATTATTATTATTAAAATTTTTATTATTATTATTATTTTTAAATTTTTATTATTATTATTTTTGTTGTTGTAGATTAAAAGCCTTTTATAGATTATTTTATTTATTATTCTTCAAATGATTACATTTCCCTGTTCTAGCATAATACGAATCACATACGAATTACGTATTTTGACCATTTCAAAAACAATTGTAAACCCCGATAACTAACATAACCCCCTTTCTTCGTAACAACAAGTTCATAACTTGGTTTTATTTCTTGAGAAAATGAATAAAATTAATTCCCCCCCTTTTGTCATCATCATCATCATCATCATCATTAATATTAATATTATTTTTTATATTATAATTATTTTATTATTATTATTATTTGTGTTAATTATTGTTTTATATATAAAAGGGTTTGAATGCCCCTTTATTTTTTTAAAAATTTTAAAAATTTTAAATGTTACCATGCTTTGATATTGTATCTGGGCGGGATGTGGAACCAAAAATTTGGAACAAACAAAATAATAAATAATATTAAGAAGAAGAAGAATTTCGCAAGTCTTCAATGTTGTTTTATTTAACTTTTTTTTAAGAATTAGAAGTTTTTTTTTTCTTTACTTGGGAAAAACTAGTGGGGTTAAGAAAAATTTTTTAAAAAATTTTTCCTCAAATTATTTTTTTTTCCATTATATTCATTACCCCAAAAATATCGCAAAAAGAATCACCTTCCTTTTTATTTTTTTAAAACTAAAATTTATTAAGGTAATGTGTACTCTTACCTCATCGTTGAGACGAGAGAGCAAAACTTGGATGTACTAATCACCATCTATTTTTTTCCGGGAGATCGATGCCTTCAAAATATTGGGAAAAAAAAATGGCCCCAAACCCCCAAAGGGCAAAAAAATCGTCCATTCCAGGACAACACTCCACAAGTCATCAACCTCTGGAACGATGATGACGAGAATAGGAAAAAATAAATTGATAGTAAATTCGCCAATGAGTCTGTATGTGCAAAATAATACAAAAAAAACACATGATTGAAGTCGAAAATTCCCTTTTTTACCAATGACTCCATTTACATGAAGTGTTTTATTGTACCCAGCCGAACCTTTATAAACAAGACGTCAATATATAAAAAAAATCCGTTTTAAAATATTTGCCCTTTTCCCTTTTTCTTAGTCTCCCCTTTTCAGTTTCAATTCCGAGGCCCCATTTTGGGAAATAAATCTATTTTTCATGAGTATTGTACTAGCCTTCCGCATAACCTTTCCGATGAAGGGAAGCTTTATTTATTTTACGTCAAAACCCGTTAAAAATTTTGTGGATGCAATAAAATGGGAAATTTTGTGATTTTTTTCAAATTCTGTGATCCCTACACTAAGTCAATACTAGTTGAATTTTTTAAAACAAATAAAATTAGCGTTGTTTCCGGGGTTGAAAAAAAAAATGTAATAAAAAACTAAATTCAAGGGTACAAATAAATTTGGGTCTTATCTAACATGTCCTTCGTCAAGGATAATACTTTCTTTCCGCGACAACATGGGAAAAGATAATTTGAATAACTATATTTCCCCAAAGAAATCTAGAAGTCGTACACAGATAATGAAGTTAAAATTTATGTCCAGGAGCAAAAAAAGGGCCCCTTTAGCATTTGCTCAATGGGCCAGGGAAAATGACGAAAAACCCCATCGACATAGGGGTATTGATCCGGAGTCTGCGGTACAATACTTGTTACATGTTGTTTACATTTATACAGTCCAAAAAGGTAAATAAACCCCCCAAAATCACCCGTTAAAATTTTTACTTTCCCCTTTTGATGTTCGGTATAGTTCTAATTGTATAGAAACAGTTATGCAGCAGACACGATTTCACTTGGAATTTTTAAACTTTCTATCGAATTTAATCGTTTAGTGTCATCTGGCAAAAAAAGTTGTAAAAAAATGAACATGTATTTTATGTGATTTTTTTTTAATGAATTTTTAAAAACGATCCCCTTTAGGAACTCTTACGTGCAATTGGCAAAGAGTCGGGGTGTGTACATATTGTTCCATCATTCCAGTAAAGCATTTCCACTCTCTGGGGATCGTTTTTTTAAAGGGAAGAACACAACCAATCAAGGGCAATAATTAAGGATTCCAAAAACGAAGGTAATTTTTAAAGTATAATTCCAAGGGTCAAGACGTAAAAAACTTGAGAGATCTAAAAAAAACTAATAGGTGCCTGTTTTGATCCAGTGATGAAGGGACATCTTTAAAAAAGAAAATAAGGCTGTTTCCCTTGATTTTGATTTTCTAAACCATGTCGGCAATCTGAAAGCGCGTGTTTACTGGGGAAAAATTTCCCTTCGTACGTAAAAAAATTTTTTCTAACATTTGTGGGAAAAAGTGACAGAAGTGAAATTCTGATAATTTTGATTTTCATTTTTTTTGCCTTTTTGAAGAAGTTTTAAACTTTTATTTTTCAAATATCTGAAAGTTCCGGAAACTAATGCATTAAATATGTGGGGTTAACGGGGTATAATGGAGGGGACAGATCTTTTTTAAAAAAGAATCCTGGAATTCATCTAAACCGGCCGAATATTTTTTTTTAGTTTACCGATTATTTTGGGGTTTTATAGCAAGAAATTTCCTAAAGAACATCGGGAACTATTTTAGATTTTTTTGGCTTAGAGGGGGTTGGCCTTTTCTTTCCCTGAGGGTGTCTCCGTTTGGAAGAATTTTCCCAACAAGGAGAGTTGAGGGGTCCACTTTTAGGGCAATTAAAATAAATTAAGGGCCCCCCACCAACATCAAAAAACTTTAAAAAGATCCCCTCAATTAAAAACCCCAAAAAAAACGTCACCCCATCCACACCCGGGAATTTTTTTATCAACCCCCTAGCAATTGGGAATGCATGAATTTCCTAATTCATTAGTCATAATTTCTTTTTAAAGGCATCCCAAAATTTATTGTCTACCTATTCAATATTATAGATATTGAATTATTATATCATATATTCAGTGGTATCATCTTTCATTAAAGACAATCAAATCAATTTCATAATCAATGTGATTTTCTCGAATTTTTCACATTCACGTTGTACATTCCGGTCCAAATTTCTTGGACAAATTTTACACCTTCTCTTACTAGTTTTCTTTCTTGTAACATCTACTTCTTGTTTTGTACTAAATGGAAATGTTATGATATTTTAGATATCAATATTGATCTTACTACAAGCCAAGATTGAAAACAAAATAAGGCTTTACCGGCCCGGTGGCCGAGATCGCTAAGGCAGTAGTGTCGTAATGATCTCAGGCGGAAGGGTCGCGGTTTCGAGTCCCGCCTTGGGCATGGTTGTACTTGTGTTCGTCCCTTCACCCCTTATTATCACATTTCATCTTCATAGTTACCATAACGTTAACTCCAATAGTGGTCGCTAATGATATACATGTTGATGCGATCTAAAATTTTTAAAAAATACAAGGCTTTTGCGGCCACAGAGACATTTGCGAGATAAAAATAATTGAAGGCTTGAAATAAAAAAGAATGTGCCATTTTTTTACTTTAAAAAATAAGTTTATTTATACGTTACACCTATGAATGTATGACACACATGAACTTCTGCCATTTACAATCACCCCATAACACTATAAAGAAATCCGGGCTTTGGTTCTTATGTATGCTATAAGGCTTGATTCATTCATCATTATTCTGGTGAAAAACTAAATTCAACAGAAATGGCACATGAAACCTTTTTATTTCAAGTTTTCAATTTCTGGGAATTGACAGGCAGCTTGCGATCATGGAATAATGGATTGTACTACAGAGGAAATCGGAAGACTTCATTTTCTCGTCGTTCTTCTGGATTAACAAGTAGGTACTGAACAGAAGCAATTATCAACATTAACTTGATGAAAGAAAATTAAATTTAATTAAGTATTAAAATTTATTGATAGATCTATGTTAATAGCGCATTTCTGCAATGGAATCTAAAAAACCTGTCATTATTTTCATAGGGAATAATACTGAAAATCACTAGGTTGTCATCAAACAAAGCTGTACATGATAATGAAATCAGGAGGCCAAATTTTCTTTTGACCCCTCTCAGTTTAACGACCACTTCTAAACGGGCAATTTTCCTGGAACAATTGGTGACCGCTTGATTGATTGATTTGATTTTGATTTATTTTGTCAATAAGCAGTAAAAACTGTACGTGACGTGTGAGGTAGAAGCACAATATTCCCCCTCTTTCCCGAGCTCTGGAATCCCTTTTCACCTTTTAACCTGAAATAGTTCAATGATGACTAAAAATGCCAACAAAGTTAAAAACATCTGAAAACTAATTTTCGCTCTCATGTTATAAAAAAATTTATTTTGCATTAGTGAAACAGAATACAATTGGATTATTAATATTTATGGGAAAATAGTAATCCATACCCCCGGCTCTACTTCTACCACAACTATCAAAAGGAGAGCTCAACAAAACGTTCGGATAGTTAAGCTATATTTCTGTCAAAAAGTAAAACAAAGGGTCATTTTAACATTCGCCCAATGGATCAGGAATGTACGAACATTCTAGTCGGAATGGGATATCAGACAGTAATCACCACATTTAAATACCAGGCAGAGAGTAAAATTCAAAATGGTATGCAGAAACCAATAAAAATAGGATTCAAAATAGGCAATCAAAATGTTTATTAATAATTTTTTATCATTATATGGCAACGCAGTACTTTATATATGGTACGCAATGTGGATAAATATAAACATATTTCACAAAGAACTTGCTAAGAAATATTTTGTTATTTCGGATTTCCTTCTCTCTAAAATATCTTAATTGTTGCGCCACGTTCCGTCTCTGTAAAGTGCATCTTGGATGTTCAATCTCATAAAATGTTCTTCGATCTTCGTATCTCCCAGCAGTGGGGCACCGCCCCATCCGGAGCAAGCTCTAAGCCCCAAAATGGTCTCCCAACAAGTGTGATTGATTGATTTTTTCGTGTTTCCGGGCGCGTCAACTGCTGTGGTCATTAGTCCCGTTAGTGTAGTGCATGTTTTTTCTCGGGAGAATGTGGTGATCTTCACCCACTGGATGGCGAGATCCGGCGCCGACCTACCGTCGGCTAGTGGGGTTTTCCCTCAACAGGACTCTCCCACCAGCGGGGTACCGCCCCAGTCGGGACAAGCTCTAAGCTCCAACCGGTCTCCTGTAGATATGTGGTAGTGTTGTGCATGTTAGTGTAAGTGCACGTGTATTGCAGAGGGAGGAGGATAGGACAAGGAAGAGGAAGGAAAGATCGCCGCGGTCCGTCGCTGATTTGTTAGGGTACTGCTCCAGCATTCGCCTGGTGTTGATCGGAGAAAGCAAGGAAAACTACCGATCAGAGCAGCCGGCCGCTAGAATTCTCTTCCAGACAGCGACTGAATTCGACCTAGCTGAAAAGCTAGTGCCGAAAATCCTGCCGCCGTCATGACTCGAACGTAGGACCTCCCGGTCAGAGGCGCTGCAGTGACATCAGTTGATGCACTGAGCTACCGCACCCGGTCCAACAAGTATGTTAGTATAGTGCATTAGTGTAACGGGTGAGAATAAGAAAAGGAAGCCTCTAGATAGCGGCTGAGCTCGATCTTGATGACAGCGTCGAAATTACTGCCACTATCGGAACTCGAACCCTAGAACCTTGCGGACAGAGGTACTGCAGTGACATCAGTTCGAACATTAGTTTGTACAGGCACTAGTGGTCTTACAATATTGAGAAATTTAACATAATTATTTTTAAAAATCTTCCTGTATGATACCGAGGTTTTGTTGTACTGTTGTTTCATAGCTTTTCTTTATATTTGAGGCCTCTTTTTATCTCAACATACTCTCTATTTACAGTACTACCAGAGCGTCTAAAAGAGAGGCAGTCTTCTATCAAGCTAGATCTACTTTAACAACACATTAACATTTGAAATTACTGTTTATATCGTGAATAACATTGAGCTTCTCAAAAACATTACTATTAAATTCGTTGATGAGCCTTTGCATTACAGAAAGCGTGACAAACAATTCAGGATTACCATTCCCAACACATTAATTGCAAACGCTAGCTCTTTCATGTTCCCTTTGAGCTTTGTAACCACAAGGATCTAATTACCGCACATCAGAGCAATTGGAGAACAATTTTCTTGTCATTCTTAGATTAATAAATTGGTAACAAGAAGGAAGCGATTATCGTCGTTAGCTTGGTGGCCGTGTTCATTATGAATTTAAATTTGTTCATAGATCTATGCATTTCTGCAATAAAATGTAAAACCCTGTCATTATTTTCATTATGAAAACGTAGTAATCAGCGCACGTCGTCTCGTAGCGCCGTTGCCTCGCAGATGGGTGTTAATTGGTTGCCTTGACGAGGGCGACTGCATTGTATGGTGCCCCGGCTTCGCGCCGTTTCTGCTCTTTGGTCGGTCGCCAGAGTGACTGCTTTTGCACAGATCGAGGTTATTTGCTTTGGCTCCCACCCTGTGGAGCTACTTAATAAACTCGATTGATGCAAAATAAAGGAGACCGCTACGCTGTTACATGTCTGTAATTAAAATGGTCAAAATCATTGGTGATACGGATTATTAAATCAACAACATTGAAATAAACGTTAAAAATGTTGTAGCTCATTAAATGACTGAAAATATAAATTGTGTTGAAATCGTTATTACTTGTTAATCAATTTTACTGTTTAATTCATGATGTTGATTGCTCATTTCACCAAAACCGTTTATGTAGTCATATTTCAGTCATACAGCATTTGAGATTTTTAATTCTTATATTCTTCCTTATATAACTAAATCCCAGGGATTTTTATAAGTATTTATGTTGATATAGGGGGGACTAGTCACTCTCACCATTAGGTTTCGTTATTCATATTGAATTACAAGTAATAAATTTATGAATTGTCGGTTGAATTTTATGGCTTTTGATTTGTATAATAATACTCAACAGGAAACGTGTCATAACACAACAGTTAATTTAAGGATAATACATATTTAATTCATTCTAAAGTGGTCTTGGATACGACAGTTTATTACCGTAGACTAGTTGGATGGGGTTGCCGACCTGTCAGCTATTTGAAAAGTATTTTCATGTGTTAAAAATGTATTTCATGCTTAGCTTTGTTTTTAAAGTGTTCTTTCAGTATTTGGCTTTGGACTTTGTTGATCGTTGTGGCTATTATCTGTATGTTTGTTCACAAATTCCCAACACCCATTGTATATATATCCATGGGATTGCAATTTCAAAATTATAATTATATAAAAATATGAAGAAAATGAAGAAGAAATACAAATAATTAAAATTTAGCACGTTATTACGTTTTCGTTTTAAATATGAACGTGAATGATCACCTATGACCTGTTCTTCTACATTATTATCTGTTCCTATTATTAGACCATTACCAATTAGTTCAGAAAATTCTGACGGACAATATTCTACAACTACATTGGATTCCCCTGAGTTGCTTAACACATCCACTAAAAACGCAGCTCCAAAACAGGCTAAAACTTTTTTTTTCAAATTTCTTTGAATCTTCTGTCCGGATCCAAAAACAAATTATCAGTTCCTCATTAGAAGATCGTGACGCGTGAATGACACCTCATATATCTCTATTGGTGTACGGGGAGTGGTATAGCCGTGAGTGATGGAAACCACTCGAAGAATTACTCAAATATTATATAGGGATTTATTTTCTGGCTTGTTTGACTGCCATTGCGCTCAGAACACCACTGGCGACGTTTCGGCTAAGAAATCTTACATACTTGGCTTGCAATTCAAGATCTTAGAAAAGTTGCTGAATGTAAAAATTTTCCCAATACTGTTTCACACAAGACAACAATGCACCTGGAGATTCCAAGAACATGACATCGATGAGCTATGTTATTTAGTTATTGGAAATTTGCCACATTACCTCTCTGAAATTTCCCCGGCCATTTTTTTCGGTTTCTAATGAGGCTCTTCCATGTCTCCTATGATTTTCGTTGATCTTACGGTAAGTGGTCGTTGCGCTCTGTTGAATTTAATATTTATTCTAAAACCATTCTACTTTTGAGCAATGAATGTCACTTTACCATCTTCCTAAATGGTAGTCGCTAAATGGTACTCTCCACTGGTTGCTTTATAAATAATTAAATAATGTTGTGTAATATGATATAATAAATTAATTTGGTGGTCATTGGTAATTTATTATTACTTGTGTAAGTGAATCCTGATTTGTATAAAATTTCATTTCTAAATATATTATCTAAATTCTGTTTTTAAACTTACGTAAACATTTGGCTACTTTTTGATGCCCTAATTGTCACAAATATTAAAACAAATATGACGTCTCATTTTAGTTAGATAAACCTTCATTTTTACCTTCCCTCTTTCAGTTAGAGAGCCCTGAAAGGAATCGCAAGGATGAATTACATTTTTACAATAGACTGCCATGAAAAAACTGCTTCCGATCTTCCTAGCCATTGAAAAAGAAAGAAAAGAGCCATTTGCACTACTGCATGCCGTTGGAGTCAACTCCGGTGAGAGACCGTGGCTCTATTCCAGAACCCCTTTGTACCTTTTCTCTGGTCGACGTGTCCCTTCAACTGCTAAATTTATTAAGCGCCCGCCCTGCTGTAAGGGCGAGCTAGCCTTCTCTGACGGTTTGGAACCGAAGGAAAAAATATGAACTTTGCTTCCTCTTCCCCGTCTGGCAAATGGAGTCTAAAGTTATGAAAACAGAAAGCTGTGAGGAAGAGGAGGAGAAAGTATTTAATATACAGTTCTTTTACTCCATTTGTAAAGTTCCGCGCCGTCTGTGTTTTTTAGTGAAGGAGCCTACGTCCGTCGTATTTACATTTGCGACTTGATTTTGACGAAACTTCTACATGCTGCTCGCTTTCAGACAGCATGTGCATTTCAATATTATTCTTTTTCTCTTTCATACACTGTGACTTTTTATTCATGACAAAATTAGTTTCTTCAGTTTCATTGTTTTCTCATAAATTTTATGTTGGGTATCATTGGAAGTCGTTTTTGAACATTTCTTCAAGAATAGTAATCATGTTAATGATAGTACTTTTTGAAGATTGATAGCACACACTTTCGTAATTGGATTGCAGGGAACAAGTTTCAAACATGCACGTGAGGTAAACGGTGAATACAAAATGTTCGCACCGCAGATAAATTGGCACGTAGAACATACAAGCTGGATATTTATTTATTTATTTGAAAAACGTATGATTACAGTCCTGAAATTTTCTGAATTAAATTGTCAGTTTGCTTCAGATTAATAAAATGATTTTAGGTTTGGAAGACTGTGTTCTCTCCTTCAGCTTTTATATTCGTACAAGTTAGTCATCGTTTTCATTCAATCACATAACCGATTCTTTGAAGTTCCTGTTTTATAAATGTTTATTTGTTGTTGGAAACACTTTTGATACTTGTGAAAATGTATTGAAGCAACGTATTTTTAAGTGTTTGGAGTTCAAATGTAACGGGAGTAATGTATACGTCATTATATTAAATTGTTTCATAATAATAATTCTCGCATAAAATAGATTTCTGAGAATTTTTTCATAAAATGACATAAATGTTTACCTATGACAATGTTTGCCCTTGTTCTTTCTTCAATACTATTGGAAACAATGCTTATACTATTATAAATACACTGTATTTAGCATCAATTATTCCAATCTGACTAGTGTCGAACCCATTGACTGCCAAAGACACATTGAATGATATTATCTGGGGGCCATAAGCTAAAGAAGAATGTTGTCTCTGTGACTACATCATTTTCTTTTTACTTTATTGGTATTCAGGACATCTCAAACGAAAAACAAATAAGTAAATATTAAGTTTTTATTACTTTTTAGTAAGAAAAAAAAAACTGTATTCAAGAAAGAACTACAAAACAAATACATTGAACAAATACTACACAATACAAAATAATTTCTGCATTCTGAACTCTTATCCTGAAAATCTTCATCATCGCTTTTGATATATTTCTGTTTATCGTTCCTCTCATTCAAAACTGATTCAGAATATCATTATCGCTAGCATCACTCAAATAGCTGCTAATTTCAGTTCTTTCATGCAAAACTTGATTCACCATATTCTCAAATCCTTTTTCTGACATAATGTAATACAATACAAATTATAATTACAATTATAAAAACAATTTTAAATTAAATACGAAAACAAATAAATAAACATAAAAGAACAAAACGCATCTCTTGTTCGTATTAAATGGTACAAAACAAAGACAACCCCGCGCATACTTGTTTACATTGCAACTGCTGCTACAAGAAATAATTTAGAATGCTAAGAGAATTCTATAGAATATTGTGCTTCGCTTTATTGGAGAAAGTTAAAACAAAATAAATTTGAAGACCGCCTGGGAGGACACAGATCTTGCAATAAACAGCATCATGAGACCCTCCGGTGGCTCTCATGGGCCACCACCAGTGGGGCTCACAACAGGCGATGTGTTAAATATGACCAAACGTATTATGTTTGGGTGATATTTCCCTAGTTTCTTCTTGCTCTTTTTTGTCCTCGTTTTAACAGAAGGGGTAAGGAGATATTAATTAATTGACATCCTTTACTACCTCCAATTTGGTAATCCATTATTTGTTTCACAGTTAGATTAAGACAATTATTTTTATTTGGCCCCAACCACGTCACAACAAAGTATGAAGAACCTGAATGATTTCGTTAAACGGATTCGATGTTCGGATAACTTAAAATATGATATGAATGGAGGAAAAGTCGCATCAGAAACAGTCTAAATTTTTTTATACATAAGTTAACTGCTTAAAATACTTGGAAAGCAGATACTGTATCAAACCAGTGGTTCTACAACAGCACACAATTTCTCACATAGTTTGTAACGACTGCTTAATATTATACCCTCTTGGTGGCTCGTTAGTTAGTTTTTAGCAGTTAGCTCGTTTTCAACAACGCATCTCCGGGTTCGATTCCCGACTGGGGCAAAATTATAACTGTGGGTTTTTCTTACATCTCCCAGTATCTATTGCTTTGTGACGATGAGAAGCCCAAGGTTCAGAAGACCAGTATATATGGTGAAGGGACGCCTTCGTGCTGACCACACGAATCTCTCCCCCCATGCCCGAGAGGCTGGGTCACCGCTGGTTGGCCAAGGTCAATTGCAGGCTGACGAGCCAAAGAACAGGACAGGACATAATATTATAATACCACATGAAATTGCAAAACTCTTTCAAAACAGATAAATTCTGAAATTCAATCAGATTCTTAATTCTAACTTGCACTTGGTACAATACTATAGCATCAGCTGCAGTTAAGATCTGCCTTCCCGACGTTTTAAAGGAAAGATAAGCATTTTCAATTTCAAATAATTCCAGGGATTTCCATTTTCATTATTTCAAGATCTACTCGTATTTTTTAAAACAAATTAAACGATCTTCAAACATCTATTCTTTAGAACAGATTAATATAAGAACATATCTCTATTATCAATATTGAACTTGTGCAATGCTTTTTTTGCAATCCCCTAAAATTCAAACGAAAGTGCGTCAAAAATGGAACTTGCTTTGAACGTTTTTTTATTTAACACTCTAGACCTAAGGAAATAATATTTGATCTCAAATAAGCAGCAACGGGACAGAAATAAGTTAACAAACAAATTGGACGGACTTAATTTAAAGGACAAACGTCTTGTCCCTACAATAATATATAAAATATTGTGGCACATGGTGTGTAATAATGTTACATTATGTATTAATAAATCTGTAATTTGAACACTGGCAAATCATGATTGATTAGCTGCAGTGAAGCTGTTATCGTACAAAACGGTTGCCAAAAACGTAGTGTTCAGTTAGGCCCAGTAGGTTTGCAGTTCTATGCATTTCAACCGATAACAGCCAATAACAGGATAAACGAAATAACTGTTATTTTGCGTAACAGTTACGAACTGTTAACGGTTAAGAAACAACAGTTTAGCTTTTACGGGCACATCCCTAACGTATACGAGAAAGAAAAAAGTACAGAAAGTAAGTTTGGAAAATCATATGTTTCTCTTTAGGCGGTTTAAATTTACCTTCTGGGAATCTAGTTGTTCTTCGGTGTTGGTTATAGAGTTTTTCTTAGGGTTGAATATCGCGGTTACAAAGTGCAGGAGAGAATGAGAGCAGAAAGAGAGCAATATTTGATAGGTGACTGATATAATGATCAATCGTGTGAAGAACAAACATTCTGTGGAGTTGCCTGTTTGACATGTACCAAGGCGCTTTGACGGCAGTGCGAAGGATTTTATTTAGGATTGTTTGGAGCGTTTGACATACCGAAGGGGCAGCTCCTCTCCAGACTGGACGTGCATAAGTAATTATGGGACGAATGGCGGTTTTGTACAATAATAGGGAGAGACCTGTTTTATGTCCACTCAAATGACCGAGAATGATGGAAAATTGCATTTTTGTTTTATTGCCATTCTGAAAGCGTTATTAGGGCCAGATTGCCTTGTGGTAAAATCCGTTTTTATCTACCAGCGTTATTTTTGGATATATAATAAAATATTTTAAAGCTAGCGTCGCTGCCACGGCCCCCTTGAAAAAGAATTTTTGGAATGCAAGCATGTGAAATTAAAAAAACAGAAAGTAGCTATGGAACTGAAAACACCAGAGAACAAAACAAGAGAGGGTACTTGTGAGAAAGGAAAAGAAAGAGGAAACAGGAAGTGGAAGGAGTATGTGTAACTTGGACTGCAGGGGCACTATCGGTGTGCAAACTTTAATTACTTCTGAACAGTTAATTTTCCTTGCGTATTTATTCACAAAATACATCGTGACTCGGGAACTAATAGAGATATTGAAATAATTCTTTCAGTATTTTACAGGTAATTTTTCAGGTTATTATGTGAACCACATATAATATTCCACTATACAATACTTGAAGAGATGCATTCAAATGAAAGTAAAAAATAAAATCTAAAATTATTTTTTAAAATTTAGAATTTATTTAACCCTTTAATTTTACTTCTCACAAAACATTGAGGTTTACATAATGCAGCAGTTATTTCTTTCTATTCTGGAAAAAGAATTATGAAAATGTATTAAATATTAGTTGAGATATTGTGTCACAAGTGAAACACTGTAAAAGCATATAACTCAAAATGTTATGATTCTTAAACAATGGAATGTTATTTTATGATTCCTGCATGTATATCGACTTTAAAGTCATAAAATGAAGACCTTAAGCAATATTATTGTAACTTTTGGCTTTGAGTAGACATAGAAAGCTGGCGTTTAGTTTACTAAAGAATACTATTTAAGAAGTTTATATATTGAAGAGGCAAGATTAGATGTCTTTGAGAAGAAAACAAAATAATCACTTTCTGTCAAAATTAACTTCATCTGCGCTAAGAGTTTACGAGATGCCGAGAGGGCGCTGGATGGGTGCTCTTTCATTTCAGGATGATTTCTTATTCATCGATATTGCTACAATATCTCGAATATTGAATGTTATTAAATGGAAAATTCATAATATATTATAATTGTTTTCTATTACTTTAGTGTTGTACAACTGTGCAACCTAACCCCGAGCTGCCATTGAAAATCTGCCTAATCTTTAGAATTAGCCGTGATGCCTATGGAAGATCTTCGCACTCGTAAAATTAACTCAAAAAACGCACGCAAGCTAATTAAACTGTTCCGAACCAAACATTCATGCTTAACGTAGGCACATCAAATTTTGTTTGCTTCGGATATACAGAGTTCTTTATGAACAAGCAACCAGGGCAAAATTATTCAACTAGCTCGTTGGAAAACCTTACATGCGTATAAGACTGATGAAAGTAATGGGCCGTCTTCTCCGCCAAGAAATATACTCATTGATCAATTCATTAAAAGAATGCACACACACACACACACACACACACACACACATATATATATATATATATATATATATATATATATATATATATGATAAAAGGCAATGTTTTCTATCACACAGATATATATGATCTTACGCATTTATGCTGACTCAAGCGCCCCTGAACAAAAGCTCTAGGCAACGCGCCATACTCTCCAGTATTAAGCGCATCTCCACTGTATATTCTTCTCCTGCGATTGTGATATCAACCGGAATTGTGCTTGAACGTTATCTCGTACCGTGTATAAAATTGAGCCAAAGAAGACATTGTCATAGCGAATACATGCTAAAACGCGACAGAGAACGTTTAGTCAATGGGATACTTGTCAGCCATCATCAAACCAGGACGTAGAGATAAACTCATACCCGCAGGAAACGCACTATCTATTCACGTAATGTTTTCGTGCGTGTGTATATATGGGGAGGAAACGTAAAATGCGAATAGATAAAGAGCAGTCGAATTGTACAGAGTGGTGCTTTTTTATTTGTGTTAATTTTTCTTTCTGGACGAACAGCCAGTATACTCAAATAGTATTTTAAGCATATTACGGTTACAATATATGTTAAAATTGTCTTAAGAGCTTATTTTCGAAGTTGACGTTTGCTTATTATATATATTGGTCCGACAATGCTTAGCTATTACAAAGTATTACACTTCACACTCTTATGATGTGACTGTCAATCACGTTTTACGCTACACTCCAGAAAAATTAATAAATGATAGTTTTTCTCGTGAGTTTGGATTATTCAGCGTAGTGGTTTGGTCATGGTTGTCAAGTACTCTATTGTTTAAACATTCTCTGTCGAGTTTGAGCGAGCATTCCTTAATACATTGTCTTGGAGAATATATATAATACAATGCCACCTAGTGCGACGTGGTGCGTCTTACTTTGCGGGTGGTGGTGGAAAGCCTGCGGGTGTCTCAGCAGTGCGCGCGTGTACCTCCGGTTCCCCGCCACCCCTCCCCATCTCCGGGGCGGCGCGGCGCGTATGGCGCCCGCAGAGTCGAGCGCGGTGCGCTGGGCGGCACGCGCGCAGGCGGCAGAGCAGGCAGGCGCGTTGGCGCCGCATTAGAAATTTAAACTCGCATCGGGGCGCAGCTGGGCGTCGACGAGCGTGGCGGTGGCGGTGGCGGTGGCCCCCGGGGGAGCGAGGTTAGGAGAGGGGGACGGGGCTGCGTGGTGGAGCTGCGACGGTAAAAAGCCTGAGTGCGGAAAGCGAGGGAAAAGAGCAGCGGTGGACGCGGCTGGGGAGAGGGGGTGTGGCGGGGTCGAGAGCGGGGTGAGGTGTGATGAGTGGAATGATGAGGAGGGGGAGGGGCATTGTAGGAACGGAGAAGGCGGGGAAAGAACGGGCGTGGCAGGTGGGTGAGGACGTGGCGAAGAAGGGACTGCAGGAACGGTTGGCGTCAGTGTTGGATAAGTGTGATCTCTCTCTCTCTCTCTCCCTCCTCTCTCTCGCTCTTGTTCTCTTTCGCACTCGTTCTCTCTCGCACTCGTTCTCTCTCGCTCTCTCTCTCTCTCTCTCTCTCTCTCTCTCTCTCTCTCTCTCTCTTTCGCCCGTTGAAAGTGGCTGCGAGGTGGGAAGTCGCTCGCAGAATTCCAAGTCTACCGGCAACTCTTTGACCATCCGGTGGCTGAGGAAGTGAGAGCCGTCGGGGAGACAAAATAGTCGACCCACTGGAGGAAGCAACGTAATAGCTGGTTGGTGGGGGAACAAAGTGCGTTATTGGTGATTGCGTCATTATCCCCGCACTCTTGTAAATGTATTGATGTGGTTACGTTGGAATCACAATTTTATTCTTATTGTATATTTTAAAAGTATCTCGGTATTATGACACTTGGTAAATTTGTCGCAAGTTAGAATTAACATTTCAGAATCAGGTTCTCTAATCGTAAATATCGGGATAAGTATTTAAATGGAAGTAAAAATGAGGAATGGGGATCCTCCATTAAAAGACTGTAATATTTCCTTGATATAAACTTATTTTGATATACATTTGAGCGACTAACGTGGCATTCTGAAAAAATTAACCAATTTTTGGATTTTCTTATCGCAGGTGGCATCTGCTTAGCCACATAATTCATGAGATGTACTCTTTCCAATCAAATGTAATACTAAGGAATAATAAATATATAAAAAATAATACAAATAGTACTACATTTCATCTCTGAACACGAGATGATCTGGAACTATAGTCGGATAACCCTGTTTTCCTGTGTTTCTGTAAAACTTTCAAAACGTTTTTTTATTGTTCCCATCTATAATTTTTAAATACTACTACAGAGCGTACTATAATATAGTGCTAGTAAGATGTCATAGAATGTGAAGTGCTGGTAGAAAACTATTTGATATTTTAATCCATGTCTTAATGTTGTCAGAGTCATTTGACCATATTCCAATTCGGATGATGATAGCTTTTAACATAAAATCGATCATTAAAAGAGAGAGAGAGAGACAGAACGTCTCCTTTTTTCAAAAATGTCAGAACGAAAAAGAGTATCAAGATTTTCTAGTTTCCATCTACAATTGATTTTTCTTGTTTTCTCTTTTCCGTCATATTTTCATTGATTGCATTTCTCCCTTTCATTCGGATACGCTTCTGACTATGCATGGCAGTGCATCAAACCGCATAACCTCGTAGTTTAATTTCAGACAAAATTAGACAGGTTGTCTGTTCGAATTTCCGTCCTGAATTTCCTTGCACTCGCGATGCGATTCGCACAAGTCCTGTCCCACCCTATCCGGCCCTATCCCGCCCCATCCCGCCTTATTCCGCTCCATTCAGCTCAACTCCGCCCCACTCCGCCCCGCTCCCCCAAATCCGCCCTGCCCCAACCCGTCGCACCGCAGCACACCTTATCCCACCCCACCCCCTTCCCATCCGCCCACCGCCCTCTCCGCCACACCTCCTCTCCTTTCCCAGTCTGCCCCTTTCGACTCTGTTCTTCCCACTCTGCCCCGCCCCTCTCTCCTTCCCCACCCCGTTTAGACCTGCCCCACTGCGCCCTTACCCTCCACCCCAGGTCTCTCACCTGCTCCTCTCATCTTGCTCCGGCCCTCCCCTCCTCCCACATCTGCCCCGCTTGCGCCCAGACTGCAGGCCTCACCCCCCTCCCTCCCGGCCTCCCCCGATCCACTCCAGCTCCACCATGATGTGCTCCCCACCCTTCCCTCCCCGCTCCAGTCACCCCTCCCCACTGCTCCGCCCTTCCCTCTCTTCCCGCCACAATGTACCCTCCCGGCCCAGTCGGACGCCTCCTCCCACCCCTGCCTAGCCACCCCGTCCCTGCCCTTGCCAGCCCTCAGCGGCTCGGTTTTGCTCCGCTTCCGCCTGCTCCGCCCGCTCTGCCCCGTCCCCCTCTTCCCAGCCACGTTCCAGTCAGCTCCACCCCACCCCTGGTCCCACCCTGCGTGCCTGACACAGCCGCACCACCCCGCCCCTCCCGCCCCTCCACTCCCCTCCACGCTCCTCCCGCCCCTCCACGCCCCTCCACGCCCCTCCACGCCCCTCCACGTCCCTCCCCGCCCCAGTCTGCCCCGCTCACACCTGCCCCACCCCTCCCCTTTTCCCGGCCCGATCTGCCCCCTCCAGGCAGTCTCCCTCCACCCTACCCCTGGTCCCACCCTGCCATTGCAGCGCACCACCCCTCCCCTCCGCCCCTCCCCCCCTCGGTCTGCCCCGCTCTCGCCCTGCTCCACCCGTCCCCCTTTTGCCGGCCCAATCTGCCCCCCTCGGCCACGTTCAACCGTGATCCTCCCCACTCCACCCTGCCCCGCCCTCCCCGCTGCAACCCCACCCCGCCCACGCGGCAAGAACGTAAAACATTGGCGGCTGGCGGTGAGTGTGCTTGGCGTTCCGGCCACGTCCAGGCGTCTGCGCCTGACTCGCAGCCGTTTGATTATTCGCGTGGCCTCGCTTCGCTTTTCCAGTCAGACGTCGGTTTACTTCCCTTGTATATCTTTAAACTTTCTTTTCGCGATATTTTCTGCGTTTCTTAGCCCTTTGCGATTTCTGTCGGTTCTTTTTATTTCTGTACGTTCCGTCCTCAGATGCTCGAGAACTGTGTATCATACACGTTTTCCAATTTTACACAAAAGAATGCTCGACCACTTTCCCGTCGTCTGGATTACAGCTGTCTTACCAGCTGCTTGAAAGAGAGGGAAATAAGGCAGTGGTTCGAGAATTGGGTTTAGTCTTTTATAAAGTCGTAGAAAGCAAACGATTTTTTCACGATTCAAAACGTATTTGTTTCGCTGAATACATGTCGCGCAACAAGCGAAACGATCATGTGGACGTGGATAAAGGCCTGCTAACATGTTTAAAAAGAAGAACGAATTGATAAAGACCTGCGAAGCACGTTTTATGTATACATAAACTACTGTGGACATATATTTACAGATACTATGAAGCTTTCATATAAACATTTGTATTCAATTTCACTCAGCCAAATTCATCATAATAATTACCCTGTATTGTTTTATAATGTGTAGAATCATAATATTCACACTCTATTATGTTATAATACGAATTCAATGAATCAATGTACACGACATAGTCAATTTACGACTAGTATTTTAACATTTTTTCGTATACGTAATTAAATTACGCCCATTGTCGTCGCATTGGTGCCCGTATATTATTGCAGCGCTCTGACAGCATCATTTTGCAACTTTTAGTGCTAATCAATTGGTCAATGCTAACCAGCTGACATTCTTTTTGCATATATTCTTAGTAATAGCATCATATTCGTTGTCCTCCTACATTTTTGAAATGTTTTATAATCGTTTCCAGAGTATATTACTATTGAATACAACAAAAATAAATATAATATTAATGTAAATTAAATACATATAAATTTCTTTCATTAAACTAGAAATTTGGTTATCAGCTAGAACTTTTCGAGTATAAATATATACCAGATCCATAGTATTTGATATTCTCACTCCCACTATTAAATATTAGTTTTCAGCGGTTGCACTCCTAGGATAAGTTTAAAAAATATTGCTTACACAGGCATCAGAGGAACTAGATGTTTTTCTGCTATTACTAATTGGAAAGGAAACAATGTATCGTCACTAACTTGAAATAATCACACAGCTACAAACACCGAAAATGTAAACAACTGTGTTTCTTTCGAAGTAATAGAGTGCTGGAGGATCAAGGGTTGAGAAATGCTGGCGATGACAAGTCTTCCGTGTATATATTACTCCGTTCTGTGAAGATTCGAAGAAAGGAGTGTAGCAGAAGTTTCCAAGAGACCGGCGCACCTTCCAGTGGCTTCCTCTCGAATTCAGCTGCACTTCTTGCGCCAGCGCTCCCTGCCTCCGCCACTACCGCTGTCCCGGCGTCCGCGACGCTACCGCCCCGCCGCCGCAGCCGCCTTCGCCGCCGCCCGCCGTCGCCCCCGCCGCCGCCCCGCCACCGCCCCCGCCGCCGCCCCGCCGCCGCCCGCGCCGCCGCCCCGCCTCCCCGCCGCTCCGCCGCCGCCACCGCCTCCGCCTCCGCCGCCGCCCCCACCGCCGACCCCACCGCCGACCCGCCGCCGCCCCGCCCCGCCGCCCGCCGCCCCCACCGCTCCCGCCGCCACCCCCCGCCGCCGCCTCCGCCGCGCCGCCCCACCCCGCCCCGCCGCCGCCCCGCCGCCGACCCCGCCGCCGGCCGCCACGCCGACCCCGCCCCCGACCCGCCTCCGCCATGCCCACCGCCGCCCCGCCCCGCCCCGCCTCGCCCCCTGCCGCCCCCGCCCCGCCCCGCCCCGCCCTCGCCCCGCCCTCGCCCCCGCCCTCGCCCGCCCTCGCCCCGCCCTCGCCCCGCCCTCGCCCCCGCCCTCGCCCTCGCCCCGCCCTCGCCCCCGCCCTCGCCCCCGCCCTCGCCGCCCCCCGCCGCCACCCCACCGCCGCCCCGCCGCCACCCCGCCGCCCTCACCGCCGCCGCCGCCGCCACCACCGCTCCGCCGCCGATCTCCGTCTCGCGCAACGCGGTGTGCACAGCCCGAGGAGCGTGCGCAAGTGAGAGCTGCGTAGCGCACGGAATTTGAAGAGTCAAGGCCCGGCGAACCGCTCGATAGGATTACGAGACGAGGTTGAAACTCATTCACATTTATTCCACGTAGACATTTTTATTTTATCGCCTCAGAAAGAGAGAACTTCGGAAATAAATTACACATGACTTAATATTCACAAATTACTTTAAACCATCCCCTTATCAACATATTTTAGTATCAATTGACAGTTATTTTCTTCTGCCAGTAACGTTGTATTATTTCTTTATGTCTCAACATAAAGTATTATAAGTTACTGAACTGGAACTCATGACATACTACATTTATTCTAACTCATAAATGAAATTTAATGATATAGACACACCAGTTGTTTATTTAAAATAAGTCTCAAAATAAAGTTTGAAAACTATAAATCATTATTCTAATTGTTTCCTCTTTGAACTTCTCTGTTAAGCATTTCCTAGTAATCAATTTTGTTCATAAATCCTGGTTGCCTCTGATCACTTCGTTCACAATTCATTCTTTCCCCTCACCCCTCACCCACGGTATCTCTCGCATCCACTACGCTTTCAAAAACTACGCGATACCTCGGATCTCCATTTCTCAGTCAACTACTCCTCTTCATCGTCCTTCCCTTTCCGCGCCTCCCTCCTCATCGCTGAGCTTTCACCATCGTCCGACTGAGTGCGGGGCGCTTTCTCTACGACCAATAGCCGCTTCAAAGTGCGATATTGGTCGCGCCCGACTTTGCCATGATAGGAGCGGCCATAACGCGGTTTGAGCGCGGGAATTGACTTACATTTATTCTGTTTGAAAACACGGGAACGCGCCGTCGGCGGAGAGTATTTACCTGGCGATGGGGCTCCGCCGCGAGCACAAAGAGCGTTTGGTGGCGACTTCCTTTTGAAAGCTCGGCGGCGGCGGCGGCGGTGGAGGCGGCGGCGGCGGCGGCGGCGGCGGCGGCGACGACCGCGGGCGCCGGGAATGGGAAGAGAAGCCACGAGAAAGGCAGACTGCGACTGCCCAGATAGCGACGGGTTGTGCTGCCCGCCGGGTTGAAGCATTTCCGTTCCAGTATTGATCCAGATAAGAGTGAACGTTCTTTATTGGAAGTGTTCCTTCTGTCGACATGTACGGTAGAATGGTTCATTAGAGATTGTGACTAATTAGTAATCGAAACATTTTCGTGAGCGAATATTTTTGGACTGTTAATTGTGCAACTTAGTACTACTTCGTTTCGATTGTCATAAATACTCTTTTTTTTAAAAAAAAAATACTAGAAACAACTAAACGTAACCCTTTCCTTCCGGCCAGCAATTTAAAATCAAGTCAACTTAATTGATATTAATAACTTATAGTATTTGTATTAATTAGTTAAAATATTAAATGTGGCTTATTGTGTGACTTACATCTTCAAACTGCTGTACAATGTCATTCTATATTAATGTTCGGATCGGTGTGTTGGAGACTGTTGCAGGAAATACAGTATTATAAAGGGAAATAGCAAATGAAAGCTAGCAAGAAACTGCTCGAATTTACTTCAGTTGACAATCGATAAAGCCACTCAGGACTTCCTGTGATGAATGCAAGAGGTTCCGGAGAGATCAATATAGCCCTTGGTAGGATCTGCAAAATTCAACTGTGGTCAAACGAAAATCACATTCTTTCTGACACTGAACCAAACATTGGCCCGAATGGGATATTTTTGTAGGCGTTTCCGGTGGCACTCACTCAAGAGATTTGTTAGTGAAGTCTCACTTGCCTCTGGCAAAAAGAGTATTCTACGATTATCATCCAATGTTCCGTAAAGATTGGGGAAATTGGCTATTATGACAGTTAATGAATTCGTTGCACTTTAATCGATAAAGCCAAACACTACTGTTTTCGATTCAATAATTTAGCTGATATCAGTGATGCCGTGGAGGGTAATTTCCGATAATGTTATACTTTATGGTGTTCAATTAATAAATTGTTGCATCAAAAATTTTGAAGCTTCAACATCGATACTGCCGACTCCATTTTAAGATACTTGCTGTACAATTATACTCTAATTGTTACGATGACCAAAATAAACTTTGTTGAAATTGGTGAGAATAAAAACCAATGAAATGCGATTTGTTCCCTCGGGGCAGATAAACCCTTGCTGATAGTATATTGCGACGGTGTGCTACTTAAAGATTTGACTAAACTTTAAGAAGAATTTACTAACCTCTTTAATATATAAAGAATTTAATTATATTTTTTTTTATTTGAAAATTGAAAAAAAAACAGATGTGAAAAGATTAAAGAGCGATATGTTAAATTCTCTTAAGTGTGCAGATGACCAGGTGATAGATGCAGAGGATGAAAAAGATATGCATCGTATATTAAAGAAATTAAACGAGGAATTTGTAAAATGGGATTTGAATATCAGTTTCAAAAAGACATATATTGAAGTAGGTGAGAGACACGAAAATATTTAGTAATGGAAGATGGATGTATTTTGATTTAATTGTTTGAGAAAAAATAACGAGCTTAAATAATGGTATCGCAGCCTTCCGCGGCCATGACCTGGGCTGTCCGGGTGACGCCGCGTCGATGGCTGGGGTGCCGACGTTTCGAGCGACATATCGCGGTTCTCTTCAGGGCTTTACTGCCTTTCTATGCAACCGTATTAATTTCAGATATAATAACAGCAGTGAGGATGTTATATTGTCACCAAATTTGTTTCGATTTAATTGTTTGTGAGAAGTTAACGTGCTTAAATAATGTTGGTCCTGTGTAATATTTTTAAATTAGTAGTATAATTCCATTAGATAGAATTTGTATAAATTAAACATTAACTTGATATATGTTAATTCTCAGAATATTTTCCCACATTTGAAGTTTAAATCGATCGATCGAACATTTTACAAATATTATGTTTTGTAACGTTTCTAAGGTGTCTTGGAATATATATATATATATATATATATATATATATATATATATATATATATAATTTGAGATTTTACAGCAGGACGAACGAGTGTCTGAGACTATTCAAACATGTTCCTTTTCTAGTTGCACAAAATGATCAAGAGTTTTACTCTGGCGGTCTGCTTCTAGAATGAAATCTTTATATGCTTTTGTAGATTTGTCACTGTAATATTATGGGAAGACAAATGTAATTTCATAATATATAATAATAATAATAATAATAATAATAATAATAATAATAATAATAATTGTAGAATTTACGAGCATTAGGGATGTAGATCAGGAGATTAGGTCGGAGTGAGTAGAAATAATTAAACCATCCATGACATGTTGTTTCTACACTAGCTCTGTGGATGCAATAAAAATATTCCGAATCATCGGCAAACGACTAGTTTGTTTCTACTCTCTCCGACCAAACCCCGCAAACAACATCCCTCAATGATAATAGTAACATGAAATACACACAGGCGTCACGCGTTTTAAGGGCTATGTTTTGAGTTCCAAAGTACTTGGGAGCGTGCGTTTGGCCCCCCGTGTGAGGAGCCGTGGGGAGGGGGGGGGCGAGATCGGCCGCCAGGGGCAAGTCGTGCGTGGCGGGTCAAGGAGCCCCAGGGACGCCGGTGGCGCCGACAGCGCCCCTGGCGAGCGCGCGCGCGCGGGCTCTCTCCTTCGTCTTGCAGGTGGATGGCGGGCCGGCGGCGCCCCGGCCCGATTCAATAAAGCCGGCTGTCACGACACGTCCAGGCGGGCGCGGCCGCGGCCGGTAAACGCAGTTACCTGCCTTGCCGGCCGCCCCGGGGACGCCTCGGCGCCGTGCCGGTCAATCCCCAGCGCGCGCTCCCTTGCACTCTCGAGCGTATCGGCCGGCGATTCTTCCCAGCCCTCCTTCCCCCTCCTTTCCCCCACCTCTTCTCCCCGTAACCGCCCCCCCTCCCGGCCGCCGACCTCTTCCCGGTGCCCGACGTAAATGGACGTGACAAGGCAAATCCGACACACGGATCTCCTCTCAACACACGTCGCGTCGGCCCGCGCGCCGCCTGCGCCGCCTGGCGTCGGTGGGCGTCGGCTCCTAGCGCGGGGGCTCGCACAATCCGATCGGGGTTACACGCGCGTCGCTCGGGGACGCAGCCGCCGCCTCAGGGCCTTGCAACTCTCCGCCGAAATTGGGGACAAAGCTAGAGGGTGCTACTACAGGCTCTCCAAATTTTCCTCATATAAAATTGGGCTAATTTGTGGGAAAATGAAAACGTGGAAGATATGTGATTCGATCGTGACCATACGAGACGTATATCCGCCAAACATCACGAAAGGTCCGTATCGGTAAGTATTACATTTGTATTACGTGACTAACGCTGGTTAGGAAGTGTCTGCAGAGTATTCTTTACGTTCTTTATGGTGCATTGAAATTTACTTTATGTGTTAAATGAAGGTTGGTCTGGGGTTGAAATTTTCACCTGAAGACGGGTTCGATTCCAGATTTGTAAGTATGAATGAATGAATGAATTGATGCCTTATTTTACGTGGCGAGACTCAGGCCATGAGGCCTGCTCTTCCGTCTGACCACGCAAATTTCGCTACATCCTTTCACCAACTAGGGAAGAAGGTATTACTTTGGCGACGAAACAAGCAAATTTGAATTTAACTCAGAGGCTTCATTTAGGCTTGAGGATCTTTTACATGCAGTACATCTACTAACATGGGACAACCGGCTTTACTTCCCCTCCGAAGGAAGGCGTACGAAGGATTTATTCGCCCTTAAAAATCCACGGCTTCGATCGGGTTTGAACCCGCGAACTTGGGTAGGCTAACCGTTACACCATCGCCGCCGCCAGTAAACAAATTTTGGTTTCAAAACTAGATTCTACGCACATTTTAAATAATGTTGGCAGCAATTCGTGTTTTAGTTCCTGTAAGAGGGTGCTACTGTAAAGCGCGTCACTGTAATGATCCTCACCACGTTATATGAGAGTTCCGAGGCCCTAGCCGCCGGGCGGAGGACGAGTGAAACGCGATGCCGCGACGCGACTGGCTCTCCAGGCATTGGAGCTCTAGTGGCGGTTCGGCGGAACAAATCTTCAAGGTAAGCAAAACATATTACTGAACAGCGACGGATTGATTGCTAGTAATTCCGGGCGCGTCAGCTGCTAGGTCATTAGTCCAGTGAATGTAGTGTTTTATTTCCTTGGTGGGAGGCGGTGATCATCCGGCGCGATAAGCCAGATCCAGCGCCGACCTAACGTCGGCTATCGGGGTTTTCCCTAACCGTGTATCTCCTACCAGTGGGGAACCGCCCCAGTCGCCACAAGCTTTAAGCTCCCGATTGTTCTCCTGGCATAGGTGGTAGTGTCGAGCGTGTTAGTGTAAGTAAAGAATGACAATATAGGAAAGGAAGGAAGGAAGGAAAGATAAATTGCGTTAGGGCACTGCTCCGGCATTTGCCTGATGTTGATTGGAGATATCAAGGAAAACCTTTGTTTGTTTGTTTGTTCGTTTATTTATTTATTTATTTATTTATTTATTTATTTATTTATTTATTTATTTATTTATTTATTTATTTATTTATTTATTTATTTATTTATTTATTTATTTATTTATTTATTTATTTATTTATTTATTTATTTATTTATTTATTTATTTATTTATTTATTTATTTATTTATTTGTTATTTATTTATTTATTTATTTATTTATTTATTTATTTATTTATTTATTTATTTATTTATTTACGTCAAAAATTTCCGATCAGAGTAACAGGCTGTTAGAATTACTCCTCCAGGCAACGACTGAATTCGATCTAGCTATGAAGCTAGTGTCCAAAATCTTGCAGCCATCGGGACTCGAACCTAACGCCCGCAGTGAGAGGCACTGATGTGACATCAGTTGATGTTCTGAACCACTTTTCCTGGTCGGACCTCAGGAAAGGACCATGGTGACCATGCCTCACCTCAATCCAATTTTTTATCAATTTGCGTGAATCATGCCACGAAGGATTGAATTTTCTTGCATTATTTGATGTACAACCTTACTCAACATAAGAATAGGTCGACCATTGTTTGTTGACCAAAATTTGTTCTTTCATCGTTAAGATGAGAAAACGGTGCACGTAGTACTTGATTCACTGTGTCAGTCACAATATTATCGTAAAATCTGATTTAAATGTTAAAACTTATAATCCACAGCATACTATTTTAAAATGTAAAAATAAATATTTCCTAAATAATAATCACTTTCTCCGGTTATTAACTCATCAACAAAACAGTAAACACACGCTTTGGGCGGCTTGTAAGAGTAAGGATATCGCAGTCTTAGGTGCGGGAAGGCTGAAAGAGAATTCGTTGGGCTACTAGCAATGCGCATACGTCATGTATGGAAACTCCATGATTCTGTGCTAGGCGCACTACAGGGTATGGTGTTGAAAGCCGACCATCGACGGCTCGACTGTCGATCACAAACCCCACGTGACCATCGTTGAGCGTAGAAGGAAGTTTTGCATTCTACCACATGACACTCCAGCAACGCTGGCGTCCACCTGATCTAAAAATATCTGCTTCCCCAACGCCGTGGCTCCTACGCTACTCAGCTCTCAAGTATGCGGGCCTTCCACGTACTACTCCCACGCAGGGCGGCCAACAACAGTGACGCTACAAGGGTCTTTTCTCGGAATACTCTGCGAAGCGAGGCAGTGGCCGGGCGTGCTTATCCTGAAAGGTGAAAGCGGGCGCTTTAATTAAAAATTTAAGTCGTAACGAATTCGCGAGTGGATAACAATATTCCTCTGTGGTGCAAGATCGTAACCTTGAAAGGACATTACGCATTAATCGGTTTACATGTTAAATTGAACATCATTTGTCATTTGCAAATTATCAGTCCTTCCACGAATTTGACTTACTCATCAACTCTGAGCTTGAAGGAGGTTTTGCAGAATAGATTTTCGTTAGTGCCAAATTGTTTGAGTCTATCTCTCTCTATTTTTTTATTTATTTAGTTTACAGTTTTTGAAATATTGTCTACGAGTATTCTCCGCTCGTGTAATTGACTGGACAGAACTTAAATTATCCTTTTCTCAATTTCTGGTTGTAGATGCAGAAATTTTACAATTTTTTCCTTTTCTAAATTTTGTTTCTAATATCTTGAAACAAAATAGTTTTGCTCTTACTTCGCGACTTCTTTCTCTCAATATTAATATTAAAAATAATTTGTTAAGAGGCTGCCCATTACAATCATTTTAACTCTTGATAAAATGTTGAATCTCTAAATATTGAGTCCAAATAATTTCTCTTTGTGTCTCTGTTGAAGGTAACAATATCCTCTACGACGTTAACTCAACAATGACGATTAAGATGTTAGTGTCAGAGTTGTAGCAGTAAATTAATCACATAATTGTATTTTCTAAAACTATTTCTCAAACTTACACTAGGGAATAAAGAACTAGTGATGTTACAGTGTGTCACAATTCAACTAGTGAATTTCCTTATTCCTTCAGCTTTCCGGTTTTATCTCACCGTTTTCCCATCAGCAATCTATTGGTGGCATAAATACATTTTCAATATTTTTAAAATTTTTCGGTCCCCTCAGAGTAGAATTGAAACTTGACTTTAATAATATAATAGAAGAAGTAAAACTAATCTTATATCATTTCTTGGAAAAAATTATGTAATTTTGAGAAAGTATAGTTTAAACATTTCTGAAAATGCGCAATTTCAAGATTATTTTTTACAGAAAACCTCCGGTTTTTGTGAAACATCATCATAAATTATTTGCAGCAATAGTACTTGCAATTACAAAAATATATTTAAAAACTCCCTTAGTAAAAGTTTTAAGGACGTGAGAGGTATTTCGAAACAGTATAAATTTTGAAATATCAAACAATACATCAAATAGTTTTAAAGACTTTATTCAGTGTATTTAGTTCTGCGTACACAAAGATTAAAGGAAATAATTAGGACGTTTTAGAAACTGTTGTTGAGCAGTTGAAAATTTGCAATTTTTAATTCATTTTCACAGAAAATTTTGGATTTCTCTAAAAAATATTCTTAATAAATAATTCGAAGATCTTAATCTCATAAAAGCAATAATTAATTAAATATTCTTGTAACGTATGTATTAGCCTGAGATATAACAAAAAAATATTTATTTTGAGAAATTACAATATTACTTCATTTATTATACATTACATTATAGCGTTAATGTCATGTTATTCAGTGCCTTGAGCAACACCAGAACGAACAGTTTAAGGAAAAATTTGAAGCCATTTGTGAAAATGTTTTGAAAATGTCCCAGATGATTCGTGTGAAGTGCTTCCAGAATTTAAAGAAATCTATCAAATTCGCAGAACTTCAGGCCGACCCAGATGGATAGATTTGGGTAAAATTTCAACGAATAGTTTACGCGTTGGTGTTGTTACAGACGGACGGACGTTTTGAAAAACGAGCACATTTTCGGTATCAGGGTTCCCAAAAACATATGTCCATTGAAATCTTGAAATCGATCTTCTGCAATTTTACATAACTTTCTCAATACTATGTACAAACTCCGTCTTCACGTACGCGTACGATAAAAATAAAAAAAAACACATGGTTTTGACGTTTCAAAAATCATTGTTGATTTCATTTTCCCCTTTTCATTCATCACTACATCTGGTTTTCGGTATTTCTCATGTATTCAGTTCTATAATGTTCTTAAATATTAGAGGTAGACAAATAACTTTACATATTGAATAATAATCTAATAACTAACTACGTGAAAGTTATAACTACGTATTAACTACGTGTTAGCACCTCAATCCATGATGATGACTCTCGTAGTACTCGTAGGTCTTTATGCTTCTCACCGTGACCATCGAAACAAACTCTCGCCTGATCAGCTGCTCACTGCTGATGTCTGGCTGTTGGTTTGACCTCTCTCTCCCACCGACCACATGAATCGTTCGATTGCAGAACCTTCCCGCTTAACCACCGATTACCACCCTCCCAATATGCTGACCGCCAAATTTCTTCGCCAATCCAAGAAATAAATTGGTTCGGCATCGTAAAAATCTCACTTGGCAAAAATTGTTTGTGATTTGTATTCAGCATTCCTATAGTTTTAAGTTCATAGGTAGATTCAGTGACCTATTCAACTTCGATCTACAGAAAACAACAACAATAATAATAATAATAATAATAATAATAATAATAATAATAATAATAATAATAATAATAAGCCTGTCCCATGGCGCAGGCGGTTTCACTCATCATCATTCTATCACCTCAAAATTCATAATTCAAGGCTTAGCAAGGGATACAGCCGAAAAGCTTATCCCCATAATTACACACGTTGATCTCTCTCCTGGATAGAATTCGACTGGGCTTCGGAAGAGAACGCGTAGAGTGGTCAGTAATGGCCTATACGCTGCTAATAATAATAATAATAATAATAATAATAATAATAATAATAATAATAATAATAATAATAAAGAAAGCGCATAATTTGTCAGTGGGCTGGATTGATTTCCGAAAGGCATTCGATTCTATTCCGCATTCTTGGTTGCAGCGAACCCTTCAACTCTACAAGGTTCAACCCTCTATCATTACATTTCTTACAACGTGTATGAACAGCTGGCGAACAACACTGCTTGTAATGCGAGGGAAATTCAGTTACCAGACAGATACTTTAAAAATTTGTAGAGGCATTTTTCAGGGAGATAGCCTAAGTCCGCTCTGGTTTTGCCTAGCATTAAACCCTTTGAGTAGGATATTGAATGCTTCCGTCTATGGGTATGGTTTGAAGAACCCCAAGAAGATCATTTCCCACCAATTATATATGGATGATCTCAAGCTCTATGCTAAAGGGTCAGAACAACTTCGCAGCATGCTGACACTAGTAGAAAGCTTCAGCAGCTCTGTTTGTATGGATCTTGGTTTGGAGAAGTGCGCAGTAGTTCACGTGAAGAGAGGTAGCGTCCAGAATACAGAGAATGAACCTCATTTGATGGAAGATTTGAGAATTCAAGAACTCTTCAGTGGCGATGAATTAAGTATCTGGGCCCCAAAAAATTTCAGGATTAACACCTGGGTCTTTCACACATCACATACATTTGGAGTTGTCAAGTGGTCTGAGACATCTTTGCAAGCTTTCGATAGAAAAGTCAGAACACTTCTATCAAAATATCGGATGCATCATCCTCGAAGTTCCACCGAAAGGCTGTATCTTTCAAGACATCATGGGGGAAGAGCTCAGAAATTATTTCACCAACAACGAATCCATGACAGCCATTTGTGCACAAGATCACGGCTATACACCTCTGAAGCTGCTCCAGGAAGATCACAATCCAAGAGTTCCGAAACCTGTGGACCGAATTGAGCAGTGGAGATCAAAGGAACTCCATGGCAGGTTTGCTACTGCTCTTCAAAGTAACTCCATAGATGTGAAGAGATCGACTGAATGGCTGAGAACAGCTGGGCTTTTTGGCGAGACGGAAGGATTTGTACTGGCCATTCAAGATCAGGTAGTAGCCACTAATAACTACAGGCGATATATTATGAAAGAGAACATCAGTGACAAGTGTCGCCTATGTAAGAAGGCCACCAAACTATCCAACATATCTGCAGTGGATGCTCTCATTTGGCACAAACATATTATTTACAACGTCATAATAATGTAGCTAAAATCATCCACCAAGCTCTTGCTAAAAGATCGGACCTGATAAAGGAAAGCCTGCCATACTACAAATATCTACCAGAACAAGTTTTGTCTAATGAGAGAACAAAAATCTTGTGGGATACTCCCATTGTTACAGATAGAACAGTGGAAGCAAATAAGCCTGATATTGTCGTATTCGACAAAACTACTCGTAGGGCAATAATAATTGATATCGCAGTCCCACTGGATCATAATCTGCTGACAACTATTACAGAAAAGAGGAGAAAATATCAGCCACTCTCAGTTGAGCTGAAAAACTTGTAAAACTAATACAGGTAGATATTGTACCCGTGGTTATTTCAACTAATGGGCTTGTGGCTGAAGATTGGAGGATTGTGAAAGAAAAACTCCATCTAAATGAGTGGCACCTCAGAACCATGCAGAAGGCCGTGTTGCTGGCAACCACCAACATTGTGCGCAAGGTTCTCTCCCTAAATCATTGAAGCGGAACCTGAGTGCACTGGAGCAAGAACTTCTCACCATATGTGTTGACGTTCTGTCCTTGAGTTATACTTGAAAACTCCGGAAGAGCGTGAAATTTTGAAATATGAAATAATAATAATAATATAATAATAATAATAATATTGTTGTTATTATTATTATTATAGAGTAACGCGGTGCAACAAATTCTATCTTAGCCGAAGCTCAGAAAGGATGCAGGAGCTCCCTTGGATGTAAAGTATCATCAATAGTGTGGTCATGTCTCAAGCAAGTAAAAAGAAACGCAACTTGTTCACATGCTTCATTGATTATAAAAAGGCCTATGACATGATTACCGCAGCAGATATGAGGGCGTAGTATTGTAAAGTTCACGAATTTTCATGCCAAACAGATAATAGCTATGGCAATGTACTTTGCGGAAAAAGCATATATTTCTCAACTCCACAAGGTAATTGTACAGGCAGATGATAATTACACGCCCCTTAAACTCAAACAAGATATGACAATTCAACTGTCCTCATTGGAGTAAGCTACTGCAAGAGTGTTGTAATTGTATTAACCGTTGTGTGAGTGTTGTGCCTTGCATTATCGAGGAGCATCATGACCTCACAGGTGAGCCTGCCTGGTCGTTTCGTGCAGAGATTCAAGTGGGAGGTTCAGTGGCGAATCCTGAACATTATTTCAAGTATACCGCACTTTATGACAGCTACTTCTACCGTTGTCTTATTTTGAGCTTTTCTGAAATCCCAATACTATGACATTCCATACTTAATAATTGTTCTATAAGACAATTAAACGAACCACTAACTTCTGGATCATTAACACATTTTTTTCATAAAAACTGAAAGAAGAGTAACGAACGACCGGTGAAGGACTGTTCACCGCAATATTTTGCAGTGCTTACCGACCAGTCATACGCACATCTTCCCCTCTTGCCACCCTTGCAACATGTGGAGTCCTAGGTTAGCGGCTAGGTTCGCGGCTGGCATGCGGTGCCTTCGCCTACACTAGCGACTTCTCTGGACAGCATTAAGAACCGTTTGTAACTTCTGACTAACGCACTTCATAACGCATAGGATGCGGAAGATTAACTGGCTCTCGGTAGCAAAACAGAGTTGTTTCTTTTGCATCCGTTTTAAAGCTTTCAAAATCTCAATAACTTTTTAGAGAATTACGAAACTTGTCAAACATTCATTTTACAATTCGAATTACTAGGTATACCTGCGGTATATGCAGTTTATCGGAGAATTCGCCCCTGGGGAGGTTCTCGGTCACCCTCCCTACAGTCCAGACTTCTCTCCCTTCAATTACGCCATTTTGGTTCCCTGAAGAAGGCTCAGAGACAAACGATTCAGCTCGCCGACGACAAGCAGTACGTGTGGAACTCCTTCACTACACAGTCCCGGGAATATTACGAGACAGCCATTCACTGCCTGAGTCGCAGTGGAACAAGTGCCTCAACACGCAGGGCCAGGTCCTAGGCCTCCGGCGCATTTCTTTTGGAATGCTTCTTATATAAATTGGAGCATGATCAGGTGGGCCGGATTATCCATTCCAATTTGTTAAGAAATGCACGGTATCACAGGCAGTTGATACACCATTCTATCAGTGTCACCCTGAGGCTGCACTTGAAAATGTAACATAAGTTATACTTGGACCGTGGTATTCTGACCGAGAGGATAATTCAGCACAACAGACCCGATATTAGCCTCTGGGACAAATCTGCAAACAAAATTTTGTTCACTGATTTCGCAGTCTCAATACCAGCAACATGATGACTACATACCAGGCTAAATGACAAATAGACCTAATGTCACTGTAAAAAGCAATGGCGTATTCAGAAGTGAAAACTTTCCAATTATGCTATCAGCAACTGATGTCGTACCAAAACTCCTAGCAGATCATAGGAAAACCTAGGCTTGGAGAAGAGAATTATCATCGGCCTGTAGAAGTCGATTATCATTATTACATGCTCACTAATCGGGAGGTTCATGGGGGACATGTGGGATTTTAATATTTCACTTTTGAAATTTTATTATTATTATTATTATTATTATTATTATTATTATTATTATTATTATTATTATTATTATTTGTTGTTGTTGTAGATTAAAAGCCTTTCGATAGATTATTCATTTATTATTCTTCAAATGATTACATTTTACGTTCTAGTATAATACGAACTCACATACGAATTACGTATTCGACCATTCAGCAAAAAACAATTGTACCTCGATAACTAACATAACCCCGGTTTCTTCGTAACAACGTAAGTTCATAACTTGGTTTTATTCTCTTGAGTAACATGAATACCATCAATTCCCTCCTTTTGTCATCATCATCATCATCATCATTAATATTAATATTATTATTATATTATAATTATTATTATTATTATTATTATTATTTGTGTTAACTATTGTTATTATATATAAATATGTTAGAATGCCTTCATTTGTTTTGAAGATTTTAAATATCTAAATGTTACCATGCTTTGATATTGTATCTGGGCGGTATGTGTGAGACCAAAAATTTGCGAACAAACAAAATAATAAATAATATTAAGAAGAAGAAGAATTTCGCAAGTCTTCAATGTTGTTTTATTTACTTTATTTAAGAATTAGAAGTTTTCTTATTTAGACTTGAAAGACTAGTGATTAAGAAATTGTTTAAAAATTTTACCTCAAATTATTTTTTATTCCATTATATTCATTACTCAAAAAATATCGCAAAATGAATCACCTTCCTTTATATTTTTTTAAAGCTTGGTCATTTATTAAGGTAATGTGTACTCTTACTCTCATCGTTGAGACGAGAGAGCAAAACTTGGCATGTACTAATCACCATCTATTTTTTTCCTTGGCAGATCGATGCCTTCAAAATATTGGAAAACAAAAATGGCACACCCATAGTGTCAAACAATCGTCCATTCCAGGACAACACTCCACAAGTCATCAACCTCCTCTGCAACGATGATGACGACGAATAGGAAATATAAATTGATAGTAAATGGTCGCCAATGAGTCTGTGCATGTGCAAAATAATACAAAAAATACACATGATTGAAGTCGAAAATGTCTCTTTACCACCAATGACTAAGCCATTTACATGAAGTGTTTTATTGTACCAGCAGCCGAACTTGATAAACACAGATCAAGTCAATATATAAAAAAAATATCCGTTAACATATTTGCTTTTTCCTTGTCTTAGTCTCCTTATCAGTTTCAATTCCGAGGTCAGCATTCTGAAGTAAATCTTATTTTACATGAGTATTGTACTAGCTCTCTCCGCATAACCTTTTCCGATGAAGGGAAGCTTCATTTATTTTACGTCAAAAACTGTTAAAAACTGTGTGTGACGTGCAATGGGGAAGTGAATTATGTGCATGTTTTCAAATTCTGTGATCCCTACACTAAGTCATATACTAGTTGAATTTTGAAAACAATATAAAATTAGCGTTGTTTCAAGGATTGTAAAAAAAAGCTTCAATGTAATAAAATCTAAATTCAAGGATAAGCAACAAATGTGGGCTCTTATCTAACATGTCCTTCGTCAAGGGATAATACTTTCTGCCGCGACAACATGGAAACGATAATTTGAATAACTATATTTCCCAATGAAATCTAGAAGTCGTACACAGATAATGAAGTTACATTTATGTCCAGGAGCAAAACAAGGGGCCTCTCAGCATTTGCTCAATGGACCAGGGAAACTGGACGAAAAACCACATCGACATAGGGGTCATTGATCCGGAGTCTGCGGTACAATACTTGTTACATGTTGTTTACATTTATACAGTCCAAACGGTAAATAACGCACTAAATATCACCGTTAAAATTAATGTTACTTTCCTTGTGATGTTCGGTATAGTCTCTAATTGTATAGAAACAGTTATGCAGCAGACACGATTTCACTTGGAATTTAAACTCTTCTATCGAATTTAATCGTTTAGTGTCATCTGGCAAAGAGTTGTAAAATAATGAACATGTATTGTATGTGATTTTTTTGTAATGAATTCTAAAATCGATCCTTGAGGAACTCTACGTGCAATTGGCAAAGAGTCGGAAAGGTGTGTACATATTGTTCCATCATTCCAGTAAAGCATTTCCACTCTCTGAGATCGTTTTTTAAGGTACGAACACAACCAATCTAGGGCAATACCACGGATTCCATACGAAGGTAATTTTGAAAGTATAATTCCATGATCAATGACGTCAAAAGCTTTCGAGAGATCTAAAAATAATCCAATAGGTGCCTCGTTTTGATCCAGTGATGAAGCGACATCTTTAAGAAAAGAAAATAAGGCTGTTTCCGTTGATTTTGATTTTCTAAATCCATGTCGGCAATCTGAAAGCGCGTCGTGTTTACTGAGAAAAGTTTCCATTCGTACGTAAAAAATTCTCTCTAACATTTGTGGAAAAAAGTGACAGAAGTGAAATTGGCCGATAATTTTGATTTTCATTTTTGTTGCCTTTTTTGAAGAGCAGCTTAATCTTAGCTATTTTGCAAATATCTGGAAACGTTCCGGAGCATAATAATGCATTAAATATGTGAGTTAACGGGTGTATAATGGCAGGCGCACAGATCTTTAACAAAGAATCCTGGAATTCATCTAAACCGGCCGAATATTTATTTCTTAGTTTACCGATTATTTTGGGGAATTTCATAGCAAGAAGTTTCGGAAACGAACATCGTGTAACTACTTCAGACTTTCCTTGGCTTAGAGGGATTGCCTTCTCTTTGGCTACGAGGTGTGTCTCCGTTTGGAAGAATTCCTAACAAGGAGAGTTGACGGTGTCCACTCACAGTGGCATTAAGATACACAAGACCCACCACCAACATCATGTACTTTGGGAATCAAAAGATCACATCAATTAAAACCATCAGCAAATATATTACGTCACTCCATCCACACCCGAATTTATTATCAACCCTATAGCAATTGGTAATGTGCATGAATTTCCTAATTCATTAGTCATAATTTCTTTTTTAAAGGCATGCCAAATTGATTGTCTACCTATTCAATATTATAGATATTGAATTATTATATCATATATTCAGTGGTATCATCTTACATTAAAGACAATCAAATCAATACATATTTAACCCTTCAGTGGTCGAGCTCAAAATTGGATCAAGAGTGGTCGCGTGGATAACAAATATAGTCCATTTTAAAAAATCCTATTAATAATACTTCATGAACAATTTGTCTTTTAGTTCGAATATAGAAGAGTAATAGTATCTAAAACACTGACGAATATACTATTAAATTTATTAGAATGTTGATATATTACAAATACATATAACGCAACATAAAATGGTATGTATAATGCATTTAAACAAATATACTCAAATATTGTGATGAACCCAACCTGCCGCCACGGCAACACACGCATGCGCGCAATGCGCGTAGCTCGCGGTCTGGGCACCTCACAAAGGGGGGGGGAGATACCGTCACACCGAAGTGCGTCGGTAATCAGCTGACAGGTGTGCGCGTTAAATTTATCAATGAAGGGCGCCAAACGGGCACTTACCTATCAGCTGGCACCGGCATTTCGAGAACTCAGGCAGGCACTCTTGAATGAGGGCATGCACGGGGTTTGCTATTACTACCACTACTTTACAATAATCACAAAGTTTTGTAACTTTAAGTGTCAATCACCTGAATGGCAAGAACACATTTATTGCATTTGTTTCAATAATACAATTTGGGTAAGGATTCCCCTTAAACTAAATTATATGTTATTTACATTAAATGACACCTTTCCTAATTTTTACTGTCTTTGGAATAATTACAAAATGAAAGTCTTTAGTTCACCTCTTTCGATGATTGCACAATCCGTAGTCGTCCCCGAAGCAGTCGCTGTCGCGAGCCACACCACGGCAAGGCGCAGCCAACCGGAAGCAGCAGCGCGTGCGGTGATGGTGCTCCTGGCTCCGATCGGTGATTATTGGAGGAAGTCGTCTGACGCCACCCACTCCTCACCAGGCCAGCCTCAATGACTCGGCTGCACAATCATTCCTTCCGAAGGCGCCGGCCCGTTGAAATCGGAATAAATTCCTGATTGTCTTTTTATACTGGGCGGCCTGCACTATGTTGGTCGACCCCCAAGTCACTGCTCCCACTACCTCTCATCAACACTGCAGTCTCAAATCTGTGTCGTTCTCTCGCCTTCTATCCGTCTTCTCCCAAAAATCCCCCGCTCTCGAGCTTCCTGCGTCGCATCCCCACCCTTTTTCCAAGTTTTCGCCCATCGCTCCTTCACGTGATTGGAATTTTGAATATTATTGGCCGAAATCTTAGTTTCCAAAATATTCGACGCGAGTCGGAAGCCGATAGGATATTTTCAAATTAACCTCATTTTCTGGGCGCTGATTGGTGGTCTTTGTTGTGCGTGTGTGTACACCGAGATGAACAAAGCAGTCCTTTCTGCCGTCTTCGTGACGCTTATATGGGTCCTACGGGAACTCTTCAACAGTAGCCGGGATCTCTATAATTTGCTTGTTCCGGTGCCTAGCCGTGCACGTGGACTGGCCGCCGGTTGCCTGAAGGGCTGTCCCCGAGGGACAATTGTACCCTAATCGTAAATCTTTTGAATCTTCTGGCACGCGTTCGCGCGTCTTGCGCTGAGCCGTGTCAAATCAGGGACCTTCCTAATCGGCGTGACAGAGGGGGAAGTTTTGGGTCCGGCGACTAGCAATGACCTCATTGCAATATGTATGTGAGCAGATGTTTGTTTTTGAAAAGTCTTGTGCTCTATATGTTTTATGGACTTCAATTATATTGTAGGAAACCGATGAATAACCGCTGCAGACGGAGACCGGGGTGGGGGGTACCGTCACACACGGAGTGCGCGGGCAATTGGTGGATAACAGTGCACACGCTGAATTTGATTAGTGGGCGCGAAGTGTACATCTTACCAGTCATCCTGCTCCGGATTGAGAACCCCAGGATTTGGGTGCTCTAGATCGAAGGGGTGTATTATGTTTACTAGTTATTTGAATACTACACAGAGATAGAATTTTGTAAAGTGTAACCCGACTAAGTGGCGGGAACACGTTTATTGACAAAAAGGAAAATTCTTAAGAACAGTTTAAAATTACTATTTCACTTAGGAATCTCTAGTCCAGAAATATTGTTCAATTTAAGTGGAGATGGGCAAATTCACAAAAAAACTGGTGGCGATGATCATGTTACCTCACTTCGATAGGACTGCACGCCCGCGGGCCTTTACCGGACAATTTCGGTTATGGAGTCTCGACGAAGCACAGCTGAAGTGGCCTCGTACAGAGCAGGAAGGATCTCGTGATCCCGTCGCATGCCCGGAAAATCAGCAGCCGTTCGCTCACTCTTTTAATTACTTGTAGGGTGTCGGTCCGACTGATCCACCACACGCAATTAATTACGACTGAGTGATGGATAGTCGTATTGCTTAGACCGGCAGTAGATAGTTGATTGATTGATTGATTTTTTCATGTTTCCGGGCGCGTCAACTGCACAGGTCATTAGTCCGTTTACTGTAGTGCATGTTTTTCTCGGGAGGTGGTCTTCTCCCGCTGGATGGCGAGATGGGGTTTCCCCCTAACCAGGACTCTCCCACCAGCGGGGCACCGCCCCAGACGGGACAAGCTCTAAGCTCCCGACCGGTCTCCCGGAATGTGTGGTAGTGTAGTGCATGTTAGTATAAGTGTGTGTGTATGGGGAGGGGATAGGACAAGGAAGAGGAAGGACAGATCGCGCGCGGTCCGTGGCCCGTTTGGTAGGGTACTGCTCCGGCAGTCGCCTGGTGTTGATCGGAGAAACCACGGAAAACTACCGATCAGAGCAGCCGGTCGCTAGAATTCTCCTCCAGACAGCGACATTACATACATTTTTTATTGCAGATATATTGACCCAACTTAGATTTTTTAAATGGAACTCTATAGATTTTTTAGCTCATCGTAACAAGCGTGAAGAGACGAGTTCATGAATATGCATATCGCCATATGTTACATAACAAAAATTTCGAGAAATTACGTCGTTGAAACAAAACGTTTACTCTTTGAAAGACTGAAAACCTTTACCGCAGGGTCGACGCAACGGAAGGGAATGGCCTCGCCGCATATCACCCGGAATTTCTCGTTCAGATTACGGAAACCAGCAGTCGGCGTGCGTCTTTAAAACTCTTAATTTCTCGAAAATTTTGTTATGTAACATATGGCGATATGCATATTTATGAACTCGTCTCTTCACGCTTGTTGATGATGAGTTAAAAATCTATAGGGTTCCATTTAAAAAATCAAAGTTGGGTCAATATCTCTGCAATAAAAAATGCAATAGAATAATACTATGCATGATCATATGTGCCCCTTGCATATAGTAGTTTTAGTGAAAAGCGCATCTCAGTATCTGCAACGGTTCCGGAGAAATATATATATATATATATATATATATATATATATATATATATATATATATATATATATATATAGTCACACCCACCGTGAACGGACATGAAAACCCTACCCGCGATCTTAATTAATAAAAATATTTTATTCGGCTACCCGCGCGGCCTTCGGCGTGACTCGACCTTGCACAGCCGACCCCCTTTCCCGTTGGTCATCTCTTCTCTCCCGCCGACCGCCCCCCGCCCTGCCGGCCGCCGCAACAGAGCGGACGTGAATTTACGACCCCGCAGAGATCTTTCTGTAACTTAGGCTCGAGGTGACAAGTACGTGCCACGCCGCATAGGCCACGAAATAGTTTCGAAAAGCAACCGCTTTATTTTTCATTCAAGCTGGACCCGCCCCGGCCAGCACCAGCGGTCCAAAAAAATGCAGCATGTAATAGTTTGGTTTGGTTTTTTCGTGTTTCCGGGCGCGTCAACTGCTTTGGTCATTAGTCCCGTTAGTGTAGTCCATGCGTTTTTCTCGGGAGATGGCGGTGATCTTCCCCCGCTGGATGGCGAGATCCGGCGCCGACCTACCGTCGGCAAGTGGGGTTTCCTCCCTAACCACGACTCTCCCACCAGCGGGGCACCGCCCCAGTCGGGACAAGCTCTAAGCTCCCGGAATATGTGGTAATGTAGTGCATGTTAATGTAAGTGTGTGTAAGGGGAGAGGATAGGACAAGGAAGAGGAAGGACAGATCGCGCGCGGTCCGTGGCCCATTTGGTAGGGTACTGCTCCGGCAGTCACCTGGTGTTGATCGGAGAAACCACGGAAAACTACCGATCAGAGCAGCCGGCCGTTAGAATTCTCCTCCAGACAGCGACTGAATTCGGCCTAGCTGAAAAGCTAGTGTCGAAAATCCTGCCGCCGTCAAGACTCGAACCCAGGACCTCCCGGTTAGAGGCGCTGCAGTGACATCAGTTGATGCACTGAGCTACCACTACCGGTGCAGCATGTAATAAAACCCTTGCACCACCACCCTTCGCATGTGCATGTGGAGCCAAGTGCGAGTAACGGAGCGCTTACTCTTTACATTTGCGCGAGGCGCGATGCCTTGAAATACTACGCGGTTTGTCTTGGACGCCCGTGCGAATGAATGACCGATCGACCCTCGACCCAGCGATTCGCTTGGCGCACATGCGTGTCGGCAAGGATTCTGGGTCCAAAGAATGATTTCAAAGATAGAGGCCCAACTGCACTGCAGTCCACCGACACTCGTGGTACACCTCCCCTCGCCCCGCGGCGTACACCTCCCCTCGCCCCGCATGGGACCGTGCAGCAAACATTCACGCCAAAAATGCAGCGGTAATTTTTTTTGTGCCACATGAGCTCGGGAACCGTTGGTTCAAGTGTCGCCCCGATAGCTGATGCTAAGCAAATCAGGGTGAGGCACACCGATCAGAGGTGGGGGATCGAAGCCTTCGTCTTGTCGGGCGTGAGGCCCCAAAAACATAACGATTATTACTACAACTTGCTACATTACGACTTCGGCTTCTACCGACTTCCGACTCGCAGCTCAAGCTTCGAACTTGGCACTTTGTATCCGAGCTTGTGTTGAGTTTGTACTTCTGACTTGTGCCTCGAACGTCATTTCAAAATGCTCACACAGAATTTGGGCGTCGTAAATGCGGTGGTATGCATGGCAAACAGTGGTATGTGTCTTCATTTTGCCTTTTCATTTTGCCTATTTTAGCTTCTGATGCCTATTTGTCCATTTGTCTTATTTTTGCCCTTTTCTCCCTTTACGTCATTATTTTGCTTATTTTCTTCTGGCAGAGATTTCGATCAAGCTGGTATATACTTACTAAGCAACACGAAGACAGGTCGTATTTTCTCTTTCTGCGGAAGCAGAGACTGTAAATAATGATTTTCAATTTTTTTTCACTGATGCCGACAGTCTTTAATTGCTCACGAAGAATCCCATCCTACTTTTGACCCTCGAATCCCTTTTGAGGACAGCTCTCTGTTTATCATATACCCTTCTCAGTGCTGGCGATTACACAAGTGCTAAGAACGAAAAATCTTATTTTGTTTTCACTGATGCCATTTCATGATTCAAAAGGGAATCCACAATATCATTTCGAAGAGACAGCGTCACGAATGAAACAAATTCATTGCCATAATACCCGATGGTCATCTGGCATCAAGATTAAAAGAAATGATCGTTTCTTTAAACGTTAATGTTAAACGTTAGTCTTTACACGTTGGAGCTTTCAGTAAATGTGAATTTTAAAGTTAGAATTAAAATGTGAATCAAGTTTGAGTCAACTGACTCAAGTTTGTGGCAGGTAGCGGCAAAATAAAAATTTATTGTAATTTGTTAAGGTAGGGCGCGCGAACTTCATACTGAGGTCCCATAATCCACTGCTAACACCATGAAGCGCCCAACCAGGCGGGAAATTTATAGTTCTATAGTCTGTCGGGACAAAAGTGTTAATAGGTGTTCTTTATGTAACACTATTGCTACTGTTACGAATACATAAAATTATTTTTCACCGTGTCTCCAAGTGTATTTTAAGTTCATTCTTAAATTCGTCATTTTGTTTTAAATGAATTCTTACAGTCAAATAAATCCATAACTGTTCTCTTAATAATTATGTCTTCAAACAGAAATTAAACAGTTATAGGCGATTCAGAAAGCAGTATAGCAGAATGCCCGCTAAAACGTTTCAGTTTTGCTGCCAACTCACCTTCAAAAACCGCTCAAACTTCGTACTTTGTTTTTAAATTGTTGAAATAGTATGAAATAGTAAAT
Source organism: Teleogryllus oceanicus (assembly GCA_964035755.1). Lineage (NCBI taxonomy): Eukaryota > Metazoa > Arthropoda > Insecta > Orthoptera > Gryllidae > Teleogryllus > Teleogryllus oceanicus. Next base: position 182,688,042 of record CAXIVR010000002.1, on the reverse strand, counting down.
GAACGAATACTATTATGATCAAAGTTGTAGATATGACAATTACATATTAATCATTTCTAGCTTCTCCTTTCACATTCGAATAAACGTGTAAACGTGTGGGAATACAAAAGTTCCCAACGTTTATTGCTAATTCCATGGAATACAAAAACCAACTAAGAATTTCCAAATATCTTTCTGAATTCTTTATCGACCCTCCATTACTTTATCAGAAAAGATTAAATCCATTTTCCTTGATTTTCCTTTACTCCTTCAATTAATCTAGATTTTACAAATATTCCACATTGAGATTTACCCTCATCTGCTGTTTTCTCGTACTTTCTTCACTTTCAAGAAAAATTCATTCATAATCAATTTTTTTCACAGATGGTTCAAAACAAGAAAGTGGTACTGGAGGTTCTATAACTTTATATCACCCTCAACTTACTTATTTTACTCGTTTACAAGACTTTTCTATTTTCTCCTGTGAAACTTGGGCACTAAAGCATTAGATATCTTTTTACAAAACAGAATTATGACAATTTGATTATTTTCACAGATTCATTATCAGTCATATCTGTTCCGTCCACGCCACAAACGCCCTTGGCGGCAGGTCATTGTTTCCCCCTTCAGACGCTCGCCGCACCCACCGCGGGCATCCGGCGCTCCCACCGCTAGCCACCCTCACCGCCGCCTCCCCTACCCCGGCTGCCGCCAACGCGTCCCCCGAAGGACCGGTAGCCTCTACCCCCAAAACGGCACTCGCCGACAGGTCGCCGTCTCTGCCGGAATAAAAAATCTCTCCGCGACAGACAACGCAAGCCCGGCCCGGCCCGGCGCCATCTGCTTTCTCGCGAGTGTAACGTAATCCCACTGCCTTCGGCAGGGGTGCAGACTGCGTCCAACGCAGACGGACTTTCAGTCCGTACGTGTTCCGGCAGCCAGATTCTGTGCTGTGCTCCCATAAGGCGCTGCATCCGCGCCCTACCGTCGACGGACCTTGTGGGAGCGCGCATTCATTTGCACCTCGCCAGTGCAACGCCTTGGGCACATCACTTCAGGCACACCGTCTCACGCACCCCGCATCAGGCACCCCGCATCAGGCACCCCGCCTCAGGCACACCGCTGCAGGCATACCGCCTCAGGCACACCGCCGCAGGCACACCTCCTCACATTTCATGGTCATTGCAACCAGTGTATAGTGTAAACTTAATAATAAATAGTATGTGCAATGTGAGTGAGTTGATTTCAGACAACCCCTGCTTCTTCCCTCAACCAGCGTCCTCCCTCTCTCCCCCTCCGGGCGGCTCACGGCGCGGCGCGGCGAAAGCTTGTTATTGTACAGAGAAGGTCCCGTTCAGTCCGCGAAAGTAACCCTCTCCCTTCCTGGCTATTCTTCCCTTTCTCTGTACAATATCTTCTATTCAAAATAAAAGATCAAAAAATATTTTATTCAAGAAATCTGAGAACATCTTCTATCCTTCTCCTATATCCTATCCTATCCTATCTATCCTATAATTGTAATGTCACTGTTTCGTTGATTCCTTCCCAAAACGCAAAGAAATCTTCTAAACTCCCTTTGCCCAATAACTCCATTTCTGTTTCCCTTGAAGACTTATACAAACTTCTGTTATCAATTTTACGACTTGGGGATTTGAAATGGAAATCAAAATATTCAAAATTACGTCAAGTTAGGAATTCAGTACTACATCCTTCTCTTTTCCTCTTCAACTTCGAAAGAAAACATCGAGTTATTTTATCAAGACCCCGAATTAGCCCCCGTCGAGGTGGGTTGGTCCACGTCCTGACGGGGGGATGCAGAGAGGGCTCTCAAGTATTCTTTTCTTTCACCAGACATTTTCTTCTCCCATATATCATTCTCGTTCCTTTATTACATCCTTTCTCTTTTCTTCTCCCTCTTCTATTTCACTAGCCACCTCTGTTTGCTGAACGCCCACCCATGGGTTTGCCGCGCATGGCGACCCGTGTCGGAGGGAATGTGTGTCCTGGCGGTTGAGGAGTCTGTTTGTTTCCCCACTACTTACCTTGTGCTACATTCTGCTTTCCACGCGGGATACGTTGTTTTACGTATTTTGGGAACATTCCTTGTAGGCTTCAACACGCTTGCTGGCCTCAGTCTCTTCTAGACGAGCGGTCAGGAGCTAACCACTCCCGATCAATCAGTTTAAGACTAGGTCTTGTATGCTGAACTCCAGGAGTGAGCGGGGATACACGGTGGTGCAGCGCTGTGCTATTCCCCACTATATCTCCGTGGCCCTGTACTCCGATGGGTGTGTCCTTGTTTGAGCTCCGTGGTGGAGTGGGGACCACGGGGATAGACTCAATATCATCTTCAGATTTACAAGCCTTCTCCCCGCCCTCTTCCGCAAGGAAGGGCGATAATCAGAGAGAACTATTGATTTAAATAGTTTCTTTTACCAAAAGAGGAAGACAAACCGAAGAAGCCTAGATTCTCCTCATGGCATGCGCTGAGAAGGAAAAACATTCAAATCTGTCAGTGCTGTTCGTTTGGCGCGCGCCGCAGAAACCTTTGGAAAGGTGCAAGCTGTAGTGCGACAAAGGAATGGTGCCATTCTCTTTGAAGCACGTACAGATAACCGGTTGTAAAATTATGAACACTAAACCCAGATTGCCGGCCTCCAGGCGGATGTGACCACACACCCTACACTGAACCTCTGTAAGGGAGTGGTCAACCACGAAGACTTTTCAGTGGAGAGTGAGGAAGAACTAGTTTCGTTTTTTAAAGACCAAGGCGTGACTGATGTGTATAGAATCAAGAGGAGGAGGATGGGCGAGAAATCCCCCTTCCCTCTTTGTTTCTGACCTTTAATCTTCTTCTCTCCTAAGGAAGATCTCGTGCAGTTTTTATAACCTCCACGTCCGACAGTACGTCCCCTAACCCTTTAAAGGGTGCTTCAAATGCCAGAGGTTTGTACACACAGCAGCGGTGCGCTGGCGGGCACCCAGTGTGGTAAGTGCAGGAGATCTACGCACGAACCTGAACCTGCGCCATTGCCACATTGTATTAACTGCGAAGGTGACCATCGGGCCAATCACAAGCAATGTCCAACCTTTTGAGAGAGGGCAATCCAGAAGATCGAGCTGCTGAAGGTATCATTTCCCGAGGCCAAACGTCAGTACTATCAAAGGAACCCGTTGATCTGTCTGCTCCTTCTCCGCCGCTGTGAGTTAGGACTCAGGGATAGCAGCCCAGGTTGTCAAGCAGACGAGCTATCCCCAAAGTTGATTTCGCTTGTCAGGTGTCTCCACTGAACCTCCCTGTGGATACCTCACCCCTGCAGGGTGGAAGAGTGATTATCCTGACAAAATACAAGACAATTGAAAAAAGAGCTTAGCCTTCGTAGAAGACCAAACCTCTTTCTAATGTTTCAATGGAAGTTGTGTAACCGCTCAGACGTTTACATCACGAAAATATAAATTTATTTTCGTTTAATACATCTATCGGTACCTATTAGACCAGGAAGTTGGGTAATCGACAGATTACGCCGATGATGGAAGAAAATTCTTTCCAACACGCCGATTCTCAAGTAGTTCACGAGACAATAGTAGCGCTCGTAAAAAATTCGCAAGCGCAGATGACAGGAAATATTCAGTCATAGGAACGACCGAAGGACCAATAAATTTAGTAGGCAAGATTTACTGAAGTTTAACCTACTCAAGGAGATTCGGACATTTTCTTTCGTGAATGAAGAGCGACTGAAACGGTACCCTCAGAGAAATGGTTAAGCAACGGATCACGTCACTCAGGGAAATACCGACTACTGAAGCGTTTAGAATAAGGTAATCTATTTGATTATTATAATAACTTGCTTAAAGAATAACGAATATATTATGCATAAGGTATAGTATAATTGAATGGAGAACAATTAATAAACGAATAAGATTTATATGCTGCGTCAGGAACCAGCAGTCGGAAACGCGCATAAGCTGAATGAGTAATTTATAGTATGGAAATAGTACTATGAATATATTTTATTTCAGCTTTTAAAACTATCGGCGGATTTATTGAATCCCGAGTTGACCACGCTTCATTCGGCGTACATAGCAACGTCTACTGAAGAAAGGAAAGGAAAGTGGAAAAGCAGTCGCAAACACCCCAATTTTGTATTGGACGTAATTGGAGGGCACATAGGAAATTCTTCGCGGCCGCTTCAGAGCGCTTCGGACGACCTCGAAAACGTCGAGCTGTCGCCGCACGAGAGTTCCTGTGAGTTTATCTGATTCAATCCAGATTATAGAATTGGTGCTAGCCAGATTGCGAGCTTTTACTGACTATGCTAGTTCATGAGGTTAGTGCCTGTAATCATATACAATTTCCGTAAAAGAAAATTTAAATTCTGTGTCGAACCAGCTAGAGTTATAGATTCGTTACTGAATTCAGATACATGAAAAGGACTATTAAGTTTAGATATAATTTTCTGTGTTCGATTTATATAATGATGTTTCATGTTAAGTGATTGTTCATATAATGTTGCATGTGAAATAACGGAGAGAGATTCTTGTTCTGGAAATAAGATATGCACTTGAGTAACGAGTTACCAGTATGGTAATAACAAAAGTACTTGATTATAAATTTGAATTTTTTGTATACTGAAGATCTCAGTAAATCAAACAAATCTAACTTTAGGTGATCATCAATAAACTAAATATCGTGTAGCTGGAGAGATTACAAATTATTGTTTTTGAACAAACCAAACTGTTCTGTTTCGTGTAAAACGTTGGAATATTTCAGGATTTAATAGGTTTTCTTTGTATAGTGTAATATTATGTGTATACTCTTTTATGTGTTTTTCCAGCAGGAATTGTGTAATGGTATTCATTATGTAAAGAGGTTATCACTGGGAATTTTTTCTTTCTCTGTGAATTTGTGCTCATTTGTGCTAGTATTCCTTGAAAACAGTCAAAGGATTTTAAATTACTCAATTCAGCAAAGGTTTCGTGACATTTTGTTCACCAGTTTTGTTTCAAATCTGATTAGCAAGGTACTCTCAGACAAATTCAGGTGTACAGTGTAATTCTTTTAAATGAGAATATATTTATCGGTTATTGTTTTAAAACATACGACTATGATGTTCTTATTGAAATCCCAGTGCATATGTCAGGACCCCTATCCTCAGGAAGGAAGTCAGCTGAACTTTCTTCATGTAGATATTATGATTTATCATCAATTGAGTCGACAAAGAGTAATTAGGGATTATTACTCAAGGTGCCTACCTCCTCCCAAAATCGAGGTAATTCTATCTGAGAGGTCGGACAGGCTTAGATTTGACGACGAATCCAATCCAGTGGTTGGTGACTGTTAGTTTGCTCACCATCCACGCCCTACCGACAGGGAGGAGGGTTCGCTCCTTTTGAAAAAGTAAGGAGGTGACAGTTGATAGACGAACACCTACTTCAGACCCGGTCAATAGAAACCAAAAGGCAACAACACCAAACGAAACTCGCACTGAGCGAGCACCCAGACCCTCTGGCAATGTCAAGGAGGTTTCGTCCTCGGATGAAACTCCCGTTGGGGCGGAACCCCGAGCATCCGGCTCCCAACGCCGGAGGAAAAAAACTTAATTATTCTCCATGGCTCTTATGTCATGGAACGTAAATGGTTACTCCTCGCGGCGGGACGATCTCAAGCTGTTGTTGTCCCGTCACAATAGTCTTGTAATCTGTCTCCAAGAAACTCATCTTACTCCGAGCCGTCCCCTGTCTCTTCATGGTTTTTCCCCCTACATGTTCGATGTGGATGATGGCATCCGTGCTCATGGCGGAGTCCCTTCATTGGTTCATGATTCGCTGCTGTCTTCAGAGGTACCTCTTCAGACCGACTTCCAAGCAGTGTGTGTGTGCAGGTGCACCTTCCATCCTCACACGCTCACTGTTTGCAATATCTACATCCATCAGGACTGGTGTATCTGTTCATAGACACTGGGTCTGATCAGTCAACTGCCCTCCATTTGTGATAGTCGGGGATGTAAATGCCCCTGATCCTCTCTAGGGCTCTTCCGCACTTGTCGAGGAAGGCAGTGTATTAGAGTCGGTTATAGACTCAGCGAACCTGGTTATTCAATTCCGGTGAACCAGCACTTTGCCATCGCCACAGAAACTCAAGCACGTGTATCGATCCCAGCACTCTGCAGCCCTTCTCTTGCAACCGCTCTGCAATGGTCCATCCTAGATTACCTGTACGCAAGCGACCATTACCCATTATAGTCCACATTGATGGGCTAGCCCGTGGGTTGGCGCGCCCCCCTCAGTGGTGTGTCGGGCGTGCTGACTGGCTGACATTCCAAGCGAACGTCAGTGTATCGGAGGAGGAGTTTGTCAGTGTGGAAGAAATGGCAGCACATTTAACAAACGTATTTTGAGCTGCGGAAATTGCAATCCCCAAGTCGACGGTAAATCGCGACACCCTTTCGTCCGTGGTGGAACTCGGATTGCTCAAAGGACTGTTGATGCTCGCAGAGAAAGATTTGGCGAGATTAAAACCTATCCAACCGCGGATAATTTAATCAGTACAAAGGTGCAGAGCAAGGCGGGGAGAACCGTTTAAAAGTATAAATGCATCATGGAGGACATACGTCTCCTCTTTGAATTTACCGCAAACGCCACACCATGTCTGGTATGGAAGGTGCGTCACATCAAAGGTTATCACAGCTCGAGACGCCATTGCAGAGGTACTTGCCCTCATTAGCAAAACATGTCGGGTTCGGCAAACTATGCTCCAAACTTCATTCTTCTCAAGAAAGAATGGAAAACCGCCTTTAGATTTTTTCTTGAAACACATGAGGACTATAATACCCATTTCTCCATGTTTGCTTAATGAGTTCTCTAATGCTTGCCAAAAGAACCTCACCAGGTCCAGACCTAATTCGCAACAATGCTGCCATCTTCCCGAAATGGCCATGCAATTTCTTCTCCGACTCTTCTTCCTATTTGGGAAGAACACACCATCCCTACCCAACTTTGGCGACCATCATCGTCCTAGTTCCCAAAGAAGGCAAAGATCGATCACTGCCAATCAATTTATCGACCTATCTCTCTCTGAAGCTGCGTTTGCAAAGTTCTGGAACATGGTGAATCAGCGTCTGGTCTCGACCTTGGGTATAAAAATCTGTTGACGCCAATCCAAAGCGGGTTTGAAAACCGTTCAGCAACAAGACCACCTCGCTTCGTTGGCCAGCAGCTGTTTGTACATCGTTCGTCTTGAGCAACATCTTGTAGTATATTATTCACGACATAGAAAGGCCTACGACACCACCTGGGCGCATGGCATTCTGCAAACCCTGCACTCTTGAGGATTTGAGAAACATCTATTCCTTCAAGCTTCCTTTCAGACAGATCCTTCCGTGTTCGTGTGGGTGATAGTCACCGTCTTGAAAATGGTATCCCAAAGGATCGGTCTAGTGTCACTGTATTTGCCATCACCATCAATGGTATAGCGGCGACCGTGCGGAACCTGTAAAAGGCGTCGTTGTTTGTGGACGACTTTGCCATCTTCTGTTCATCAGCATCAGTGTGATACAGAGGCAACTCAAATGGTGCTTAACAAGCTCCACGATGGAACACGTCAACGGGCATTGAATTTCTCTGCTACTAAATGTACTTGTTTGCATTTTGTAGGATATTCCATTGCATATCAGCGGTTCTTTACTTGGGAATCAGCTTCCATTCGTTGAATCTGCTAAGTTCCTGGGGCTTACATTTGATAAGTCCCTAACGTGGCGTGCTCATATCGGTGGATTACAAACCAGATGTCTCTCCCCTTAATCTTCTTCGAATGCTGAATGGTACATCATGGGGTGCCGACCGCACTACCCTACTGCGGTTATATAGATCACTCATCCGCTCAGTTTTGGATTACGGTAGTGAAGTGTATGGCTCGGCAGCTCCCTCCACTCTGCGACCCATCAATAGTATACACCACGCTGGTATCTGTCAACTGGTGCGTATCGCACCAGCGAATTGAGTGCCTTCTAGCCGAGGCTGGTGAGCCTCATACAAAAAGAGGCGGGATATCTTATTAACATCTTACGGTGCTTTACCATCAGGACTTCCTAATCATCCTTGTGTAAATAATTACCCATCCTAAGTATGAAACATCCTATATTCTTCGAACATCGCTGCCTCACCCTCCGGAGTATTCGATTGCGAAATCTTTTGCGTGACAGCAATGTTGATCTTTCCCCTGCTGATCTTAAGTCACCCCATTCCCCCTTGGGAAACTCCTCCGTCGAATATTGATCTCAGACTATTACCAGGTTTACCAAATGCATTTTCAGGACATGAGGATAGCCTATCCAGATCATGTATTCTTATACACAGATGGTTCATCGTGCAATGGCACAGTGGCATGTAGTTTTTACTGTATTAGAGCCACCAAATCATATCGGCTACATTCTCAGTGCAGTATCTTCACTGCTGAAATGTATGCAATTCTTGAAGCCCTATAATACATCGAGTCAGCGAGTTTGCGCCGAGTAGTTCTCTGTTCTGATTCTCTCAGCTCACTACAAGCTGTCTCCCGTTCTTCATCAGACTACAGCGCAATCAGTTTCAAAACCTCATCCATCGCCTTTTGTCTCTACTATGACCTGAGTACTAAGTTGGTCCCAGGCCATGTAGGAATCGTGAAACAGAGATGGCTGATCAGACATGGCAAAAATCGGCGCTGAAGTACGTGTTATTCCTTTTGTACCATCGTCACAAGAGATTAAAAACTGCTTTAAAACGATCCATCTTTAGAGCCCGCGTGGCAAACAGAGGTGCACAATAGCACCTATAAACTAAGTGCAATAAAGGACTCTGTTAATTCTTGGCGTTCCTCATTGCAGATCTTCTAGGCGCAGGAGATTAAGCCCCCACCCGTCTTCATGTGGATACTGCTACTTTTCTCACAGTTTCCTCCTTCGAGGTAGTCTCCTCCTACCTGTGATGGATGCAGGGCGGATCTTTCTGTGGAACACGTCCTCCTGCAGTATTTGAAATTTGTTGGCAGTCGACGAGGCAACTCTCTACGAAGGTGCTCAGGAATAACTATTCTGCGCTCTCAAAGCTTTTTGTTTTCTGAGAGAAAGCGGAATATATAATTTTATCGACATATAAAGGGCAATAAATATTTTCTCTGCCCCAGATTTGTTTTAAATTTGTCTTGTTTACCTGAAATTTTTATGCGTAATGGATAGTTTCCTTTAGGGTATATACGAGCTTTTAAATTAGCTGGAAGTTGCACAGCAACCCTTTTAACAAACTTTAATTGATTTTTAAATTACTTTGACATGGGCGCCAATGACAATAGTATTTGACGCGCACGGTATCACTAAACAATCAATCAATCAATCAACCGACTTAGCCGTTTTAGTTAGTTCTATTTTGTTCGAGTATTATGGTGTTTTCGAATCAGACAGACATTCACAATTCACAGAACACACAAACGAATTGTTAACTGACCTCAGATTCCCACTGTGGCACTGATGCGCGACACGGTTCGTTATTTTTGCCCGTTGGTGTCATTACAGTACCTTGAACACGTGGCGAGCCCCCGTCGCCGACATCAACCTTACGTGCGTTTTGTTTCTCCCTCCGCTGATTTCTCACTTTCCAGTTCCTTTCCCTGTATTTCGCACCATTCGACATTACAACTTTGGCATCCCGTTCACTCTTTTACCTCGTTCTTTCACTTCTCTAACTAATTTTTCCGGTCACCTGTACGCCTTCACACCTTCTATCACTTATATCACTATCCTTCCATCTCTTCATCTTGTGTATTCTATCACTTCCATCTCTTCCATCTTGTGTCTTCTACGCTGTTGTTTTGTGCAGGGCACGGTCCGGATGATGTGAGGTTGTAATTATTTACAACTTGGTGCCTCCATTCTTCACTCGATCACGTTCGGTTAATCATGAAGCTTACCTCATAAGGTCCCTCATATAGCGGAAAAAATTTCGCGTATAATTTAAGTCTGGGGTTCGAAACTTTGGGGACCCGTAGCAGCACGGACTGTCCCTGCGTAAACTGATATGTCTTTTTGTTGAATTTGCGCTCTGCGCCCGCGCTATTCAAACTACACTTTTTGCAGAAACGCGGCGCGTTTCAATATATATATATATATATATATATATATATATATATATATATATACACACACTCGTATATACAGACACACACACAGGATGCGTCACCAGAATCCGGACAAATTTAAATTTAAATTTTCGGCCATATCGAAGTTCCGCCAGAGGACGTTGTTGTAGCACTACATGTAGTAAATTATCGCAGTTTCAAAATGGCCACGAGGTTAAAACAAAGTGCGGAATATGATAGAAGAGCTGCAATTGTCGAAGGCCTCCGCGCTGGCCGCTCAGCTACAGAGATAATTAACTTTTTTAACTATCCAAAACTACAGTTTATGATGTGACAAAATACCGGGCTTCAGTACAGTCAAATGAAGATTCCTGCGTACCGGCGTGAAAGCGTCACTCAAAAGACCGCATTGTGAGGACGCTAGAAGTTGTTGAAAGAGCTCAAGCGCCGATTTCCGTAAATCCAAGGCAATCATTGCGATCATTGGCAACAATTATTAGTGTAAGCGAACCAACAATGCGTAGGATTGCCGAAGAAGATCTTCGATACAAATCCTACACGTTGAAGGTAAGACAAATGCTCTCCGAGGCTGCTAGGACAAAAAGAGTCAGTCGCTGCAATTTGCTTTTGACTTTATTGAAAAATGATGCCGCGGGACGAATCAGATTCTTTTCTGATGAGAAGATTTTTACGGTTGACGAAAAAACCAACCGAAGAAATGATCGCTGGCTCGCACATGATCCAGAGGATGTCCCCATTGTTGCCAAAACAAAATTTCCCGCCAGTGTCCATGTGTTAAGTGTTGTGTCCAGCGAGGGTCACGTCATGCCCCCACATTTTTTTAAAAACAAAGAAACTGTAACAAAGGAAGTTTATCTCAACGTTATTTCCATTGTTGTGAAGCCTTGGATGGAAACAGTAGCGTCTGGAAAGCCGTATGTTTTTCAACAAGATGGTGCACCGGCTCATACGAGCCATTTGGTTCAGAACTGGATGTCAGACAATTTGGACATGTTTTGGTCAAAGGAATTTTGGCCTCCAAACAGTCCCGATTTAAATCCTTTAGATTATTACGTATGGAGCATAGTTGAAGGTGTCCAACAAGTCTCGACATCCAAATGTGACGTCATTACGGTCCGCCATTGAGGCAGCATTCGCCGACATGGACTCGGATACGTTGCGTCGTGCATGCGGCCGCTTCAGACAAAGATTGGAGGCTGTTATTGAAGCAAAAGGAGGTTATATTGAATGATTGTTGTCTTTAGATGTTCCCCGTGGACCATGTCAAAGGATTTTGTATTATATTTAATATTTTGCTAATAAAGTTTTGTTTAAAAATGAGTTCTGTTTGTCGAATATATATATATATATATATATATATATATATATATATACTATATATATATATATATATATATATATATAAACGTTTCTCAGTAAGAAAAATAAAATTAACGTGCTTCTTATATAAATGAATCTATTTGTGATTGTTTTAAATTGTTAAAATACAATGCCATTAAATATTGTTATATAATTAAATGTGTATATTTTCATATAATGTAAAATTGTAAAACAGTTTTTGATCGCTTATGACCGTATGAGTTGCAGAGCGATTTAAAATAAATTAAATAAAACTTACTTTAAGAACATTATAATACGATTATTATATTACATTGTATGCCATTTCCTTCTTGATAAATTATGTGTCCAGAGGCAGGATTCCAGATCCTTTATGGGAGACAAGGTCCCCAGATAGATGTTAAAACGTTCTCCTAAACCAAAATAGCATATAGTAGTTATACTATTATTGTAACGTGAAATAAGCTTTTTGAAGGTTTTCTTGGCCCCCGTTCCACCACCCATATCCTCTACAGCGAGAAGTTTTTTTTAAATTGTATTGTTTTGGACAACTTAACAGTTATACCTGGTTGAAAAATATGAAAAATAAAGAAAATAATGTATACTATCAGAATATCATTTTCTTTCTCGCTACCGCTTACGCAATAGAGAGAAAGTTATGTAATGCTGCGAGAAAAAACGGCGAATTTTGGGCAGAAAAGTCTTATTCCCGGGCTCGGATAGCGAAAAAGTGCATAAAGTCTGTTGCTAAATTTAGAAAAAAAATCGTCTAACATGTGGTGTACACAGAATCCCTGTTTTGTGGGTCCTCGATACCGAAAAACCGATTGACGGTAAAACGTCCGTCATTCTGTCCGTCCTTCCGTCTGATGTATGTGAAGAACACTGCTTTTCTAAACCCTGCGTAGGATTTTCCCTAATTTAGAAATCCCAGTCGATCTGGGCACGATTCGAAGCTCGGATGGTTTTGAAGAACATGCATTAACATTTTGGGATACTTTACATGAAGCCCCTGTACATTTTCAAAATTTTCTCAAAAATAGCTCAATTTTTTTCTTTAAATATCTTGTAAGAATAGAGTAAAATATACTTATAAATAGAGACCGAAAAATATGTAGTATCAAACGTCGAAATATGTACATAAATATGTAATGAAAATAGTAAGAATATTGAAACATACCCCTAACTGCTACAATTATTGGTCGATTCGTCGTAACCCGTTTCCAAATTTCTAATGACATGGGCGCCAGGAAAAAGGTTACGATAATATTTTAACTCTTATGAAAAACTGAATATTTACCCGCTAGCTGGGTCGATGGGCCACGTCAGAAATAATCGCTATTATCTATTAATAGCCGATTACCCGATCTGCCATCTATACAGAATGTCGAGGAATCTGAAAACAGAGATTTGATCTAGCTACTTATTAGTTTGAATTGGCCAATGAAAATAATTTTATCTTTCTTTCAAGAGAAACTTAATGTTTATTTCTATCAATGTAGCAAATTAAAATGTGAAAAATTTACATTGATAACTTTCTTAGTCATATCCTGGTTCGAACCTTATACGGTGATTCTGGTCTTCGCGTGCTCTTGATTGGTGGTTCCTCGAAGAAACGCCTTCCCCTCCTCTTTGAAGCTCCGAAGTCCCGAAGTCCAATTACCACGAATTCCTCTTCTCTTCTTTAAAAACGAACACCGCCGATTCACCGCTTCGCACCACTCAAATATTTGTTCCAGCTCCGCATATTATGTCGATGCCCGTTCTCACCGTATAACTATCAGTGCTTTTATGATTACACCGCAAAACAAATCTTGCGTTCTATCTTCCGTTTATAGCAAGAAAATAGAGGCAAAGTCCGGTATCGTTTGTGAACCGCATACATTTATCAGTTCAGAATGATTAAAGGTTCGTTCGCGAAAAACTCAGAAGTCTATTTTGATGCACAGCAAAATATTCGACACGTTCCCCAAATCTTAGAAGTATCACAAGTTCACTTCTGGTTCTGCTACGAAAATATTCATATGTCCCTCAAGTCCGATTCTTGCTCTACCACACGAAAATATTTCAAAGTCCCAACATGCACAAATTAATCTATTCACGAGCGTACTGCTCAGCGTCACGACATGCGACCGACTGAATTTTTTCCTCCCTTTTAAAACCCACAATGCCTCGCCTTTCTTTTATTTGACAAAATGCCCAAACTTCCGATTTAATAATCAATCGCCTCCACGGTCAGAAGAATGTTTGTTTATCGTGACAACAACCACGACGTCGTTACTAAGGCGCCATATTGCCTATTTGCCTAACCATTTTCCAACCCATTTACGACAAATATTCTGTAAATAAACATGTCCCCATATTGGTATGTCACAATATGTAACAAATATGTAATATCGGATATAATAAGTAATATCAAAATACACTTGTTACAAAACACAATTACATAATAGGAAATGAAACTTTTAAAAACATTCCTGAAAAAAAAATTAAAAAGAAAACTAACGCTTCAAAATTATTTGAAGAACACTAGTATATTTTTTAAATTTATGTAGTATAAAAGGACGTAGGTAGTGTATTTAAAACTACCTTATCTTTCTTTAAAGCATTTATTCCGATCCGGGATGTGACATATACTGTAATATATTCACATATCATAGGCTGCGGATTTAAATTAATTTTAATACTGAGAACAATTGTTTTAAAAATAAATTATTTTTCACACTGCACCACAAGATACTTCTCTAAATGTTCAGGAGTTAAATTTTGGCGCCGATCTGAAAGGATGTTTTTGTATGAAGAAAAATATCTTTCAACGTCACACGATGTTACTGGGACGATTTTTAGTAGAGGAACGTGTTTTGGTGAAATTTCTTCTGAAATGTCCTGTTCATTTCCTCACAATATATTGTGAACTTTCAATAATGTATCATATCCTTGATTTTTCTGCAATACTGCATTCAACTTGTTAAACACTTTCTCACCAACATCTCCTCCCACAGCCTTTAAGTATTTCTTGTTTTTTGTAACAATATCCGTCGATTCCTTTAGAGACATACCAACAGTTTCAAGCACTACAATCAGCAATCCAGCAGAAATTACTGTCTGTAAGCAATTTCCTTAATGACACTTTAACATCCTGAAAGATACTTGGTGCATCACACCACAGAAGAATCAGAAAGGAATCGATAACAGACCACGTCCCCTGTAGATGTGCGCTATAAAGGAGCCAGGAGCTTCCAACCATGCCCCCATCATTGTTGCTTACGCTCAGGAGGAAAAGCCCACACCAGATAATAGTTCTCCTTAAATAAACTATCTGGGGTCTGTAGGAGTATCTACCACAATAATAAGTTATATAATTTTAATATGCTTATCACATTAGTAAACACGTATTTCCGGGAACACACTTCCCATTTCTTTTGATGGAGTCTACAATTATAATTACATATTAAATTAACACATGTATCAACATCAACCTAAATACATAATCATATATAAACTAATGAACAATAAAATAATTATTTAATATTAGTACTTACCCAAGTGACACAGATTAAACACATAAATTCATAGTGAGTCGTCAAAGCATGACGCCATTTCATTCGTACGCTGTAGAATGCAGACTGCAGGAAGGTGAGGGAGGAAATGAAAGGATAGTAAAATCTAGTCAACAAATAAATTTATGATGGGTCTGGATTTTACTATGAATTGTTCATTGAGGCATAAAAGGTTGGGATTTTTGCACAATTTTAAGATTTTTGAATTTTCCAAAATATTTAATTGCTTACCTTTATATTCGAAATGTAGAATTTTGAAATTTGTAGTCGGGTCGAAAGAGTGATTATTTTGAATAAGGTGGTTGGCCAATGTGGAATGATCTTGTTTCAGTCTCCAAGATCTGATGTGTTCCTCTAGCCTACAGGAAAACGTCCTACCTGTTTATCCTATGCAGAATTACAACTATTACATTTTAATAAGTAGACTCCACTTTTTTCCTTCATGGGTACAGGGAGTTTGTTGCTGCGTAATAAAGTTTGTAGTGTGTTGTGAGTTTTAAACTACCTTAAGATTATATTTATTAAATATATTTCCTATATTTTTAGATATGGGACTTATGAGCTATGCTTACAAACTGTTTATTTCAGTGAATAGATTTTGTGGAAGGCCTTGTTAATTAATAATTTCATTTCATTTTTTCTTATTAAATTTTTTTATGGAGGGGTTATAACCATTGTTTTGTCTATTTGGCAAGTATGTTCCCTTCATCAAATTCTAATTTTTGACATGAGACATTGAATAATCTGTGATCCATGAATGAAAGACTAAAATTTATATTTGATAACAACGGTTTGAGTTGTAGGGTATGATCAAATCTGACTTTGGTGAACTCTAAAAATTTTAAAATATGTCTATTGTTTTTATATAAATGGATTACAAGTCTAGAAAGTTTAGGGTATGGTTCTATTTCTAATTCCATTTCAAGATTAGAATTTGAATTAAAAAGAATTTAGGAAATCAAGTGGTTTAATTGTCTGGTTGTACATGTCCAAAGGCAAATCATATCATCAACATATTTAAAATAATACATGATATTCTTTAGCAAGGGATAATTACTATTAAATAAGTTATGTTCCAAGTGGTCCATAAAAATTTCAGCAAATAAAGGAGACATGTTAGAGCCCATAACCAAACCTTCAGTTTGTTTGTAAATTGTGTTGTTAAATTAAAAATAGTTATGTACAATCTAATACTCTAAAATTTATGTAAAATCTATTTTTACATTAAAAGTGGATTTGGAATTCATGATCTGTTTAATGTAAATATCTTGTACTTCAGAAGGTGGTATATTGGTGAACAAATTATTCACATCAAATGAAAATAATTTGGCATTGTTCGGTATTTCCTACTATTGTGGTAGATACCTCATTGACCCCAGATATTTATCATGGAGTACCAAAAATCTCCGCTGCCACCACAGAATTTAGTTGTCTATGGGCCGGTTTCACCAACCGGAGTCAAGAAGATGATCCTGAGTTGATCCGGGTCAACCTTAGTTTGATCCCGCTGTACGTTTCTCCACGCACTTGAAAGGAATCAACGTGTCTGACTCGGATCAAATTTGATCCGTCAATTAATCCTTCGCCAACCGACGGATCGCGACCGGATCAGGAATTATTTCTCGGCGAACGCCAGCAACTGCTCGTCTCGCTATCTGTTTTCATTGCTTCTTTTAGTGAATGCCTGTAGTTTGGGTGCGATTCAGTTCCAGAAGTATTTAAGCGTATGTGAGATAGTGTGTAATTGTTTGTTAGGCAAAATGTATGTGTTTTAAGAGAATTATAAATTAAAGTAAGGTTAACATAATTGTAGGTTAGATTACTCGGTATTGAAGAGTAAAATTTAAATATATTTTGGCATTCGGTTATTGTAGATTATGAATAACATTAGTAAAATAGCCTTTTGTTGGTTTTAGTGTATAAGGCGATATTTTCCATATTTATCTGATTTTGTGATATTTTGGTGCCAATTAGCGTGGATAGTTTTTATTAAATATTTATTAGCGTAGTGATTCTTTGAATTTTGTTCTTATTAGGTTACATTTAGTCGCCGTTCATGTCCTTTCGTTGATTGAGAATAGTTATAGATTTCCATGCGATAAGTATGTTATATAATACAACCTTGTGCAGAATCATGTGATTCAAATGCATTATTTTTGTTTTCCCAAGCAATAGATTTGAGAATAATATTGAATATAACAAAAGTTCACCCACCTTTTCATTAATTATTAATGATAGAATGTTTTCCTTTCAGAAATGACAGTATTGCTCCAATGGCACAGCTACTCTGTGCATTAAGGTTTTATGCCACAAATTTTGATTTGTTAACAGCCGGTGACTACTGTGGATTTAGCAAATCCATTGCTTATCGCATTGTGAAGAGAGTGACATGTGCTATAGCAGAACTATACCCATTATTTGTACAATTTTCAGAGAGTGGATCAGGAATTTTCCAACACTAAATTGGATTTTTATTCAATTGCCTCATTTCCTAATGTGCTGGGGGCAATTGATTGTACCCATGTGAGTGCTCACCTGGTGGTGACAATGTCTGAAACGTTTAGAAATAGGAAAGTATTTTTCTGCAAATGTCAAGCAATATGCATCGCCAATGGAGTTCTAACAGGTGTTTATGGAGACAGTGCCTTCTTGGCGATGCAGGATATGCATGCTCGAGGTATCTGTGTACCTGGTGATCCTGCCCAAGCAGAACATCTGTACAGCAGGTCACATAAGAACAAGAAGACGTCGTGGAAAGAACCTTTAGTCTGGAAGGAGATTTCCTGTATTGGCAATGGGTCTAAGACTCACATTGCAGAATAGTTTGCCAGTAATTGTAGCTACCTGATTTTTCCATATTTCTTTTCAACATTATCATCCTCACAGCATGCATCTCCTCATACCTCTTATTTTCTTCTTGCATTGCAAATATTTTGTACTCCTGTAGACATTTGCTTATCCTTCCATTCTTGCTTTCTTTTATTTTCATTGTTGTAAAGCTGCTCCCATGGCCAACAGTGTTTTCACCCTAAGCATCCTCAGCAGTCTGTTGTAGCTGAGGACGCCTCTGGAGCACCAACAGGAGCAGGGGTGTCGGCAGCTGCGGAACTGACTTGGCAGCAGTGGCTGCGGGGCTGACTGTGATGAGGCAGGGAGTGGCTGCGGAACTGACTGTGACTGAGGCAGGGGTGGCTGCGGAGCCCGGCTGTGACTGAGGCAGGTGGCTGCGATTGAAGCTGCCGACTGAGGCAGGGAGTGGCTGGGCTGACTGTGACTGAGGCAGGGTGGCTGGAGTTGACTGTGACTGAGGCAGGGTGGCTGGACCTGACTGTGACTGAGGCCCAGGGTGGCTGCAATTTGACTGTGACTGAGGCAGGGGTGGCTGCAGGTTGACTGTACGAGCTGAGGCAGGGGTGGCTGCGGACCTGACTGGCTGTGACTGGTGGGGTGGCTGCGGGCCCGGCTGTGACTGAGGCGGGGTGGCTGAGGCGGGGTGGCTGAGGCGGGGTGGCTGAGGCGGGGTGGCTGAGGCGGGGTGGCTGAGGCTGCTGACTGAGGGAGGTGGCGCGGGCTGACTGTATGACTGAGGCAGGGGTGGCTGCAGGCTGACTGTGACTGAGGCAGGGGTGGCTGTGGGCCTGGCTGTGACAGAGCAGGGGGTGGCTGCAGGCTGACTGTGACTGAGCAGGGGTGGCTGGAGCTGACTGTGACTGAGGCAGGGGTGGCTGTAGCAGAGGTGGCTGTGGCGGTAAAGCTTCTTGATTAGTAGTGGCTGCTAACAAGCAATCTGAGCTGCAAAGGGGACACACAAATTGTCCTCCAGCAAAAGCGCTGAACCCTGCTCAATCTCCGTTCAGTAGTAGCGATGGTTCTGAAGTGGTCTGTAAATTACAAAAAGAAAGTCGAGAATGTTTATTTGCTAGTTGAATGCTGATTAAACTTATGAAATACATTTAGAGTTGCAATTTTTGCATTCCCGTTAACGTTAACGTGTAATCAAGGAACCTAGATGACCTATCACACCGTTTCCAAATGAAAACACTTTAGCATCCTAAACATTTGCAAAGCAAAATTATGGAATTAAACAGTTACTTTTCTTTATTAAGAAAATCTAGAATATACTGCAACAAAATGTCTCACTTTTGAGAATGTGTTATGGGTATAAAGTATTTGTGGAGTAATTTGTGCAAGTAGAACCTAAAGTTCTGCATTATTCACAGAAAACAAATTAGCTCATTTATATAATCCTTTACAAGACTCTCTGAATAAGCACTCCCTTTATAGATGATCCCCAAACAAATAAATAGGTGAGATTATTAATACAACAATTCGTGCATCTGTATTTTAAGTGTTTAAATGCTCCAAGCAATGGTAATTGCAGAGTGCTTATTGACTTACAAGAATGCAGCTGCATTTACTTTAGAATTAAGATGCTGTTTCCTGGTGCTTTAGATCCTATCTACCATGTTTACCGATTTAACACTTAACAAGCCCTAATTCACAATTATTGCCGATTATACAAGTGCTTGTTATATTCACAACTCAACAGTCAGTTTTACAGTGAACTGTAACACCACCTTTGCAACATGAATTATTCATTACTGTTTTGCCTCTGCAGGTTCCTTGTATTCCAACTCATTAACTTCATTGAGCTCTGAAAATGAACGATAATAAAAATTTAGCATTAATGGTAGCGTATCTTTAATGCTGCAGGCAACATTATGGAAATCAGCCTGATGCGATCATACTTTAAACATTTTTAAACAATTAAATACGTATACTATCAACTACGAAAATGATCCTGGTTGGTGAAACTGGCCCTATAAGTTTGCACGCGCAACGGAGCTTTCCCACACACTTTCTTCGTGCTTGAAATAATCATTTTCACTTTAGGAAAAGCTCGTATTTCCTCGGCAATTCATTGACGTCCGTGTGCTAAACAAGTGACATAGATTAAATTAGGATAAAACACTTTCAGCGAAACAGCTGCTTTCTTCATGTATGCTGCAGTATCTGAATACATTACAAGTACCCTGCTTACCTTTACTCCATCACTCCACAATAACTTTAACCCATCATTCACAAATCTCTAAGTTGTCGCAAAATGTGTGCGTTTTAAACCTTTGCTTGCTAAGATATGTTGATTAGAAGCGTTCTCGGAACAGAGTTTTTCAATTATCAAACTTGCCTTGTGATGACCATAACATCTGTTTATTTCTCAGCGGCAATGTACACAAATAGATCGCCAACATCAGTTCTAATGTATTAGAAGCGTTTATTGATATAGCCGAAATACGGATCCAAATATTATCGTATCCGAATATTTTTTGCGAAGGGTTGATTCTTCCGGAACAGCTCGCCCGCAATATTTTTCAAGAAACGATCTATATGCAGGAACTTGCAATTTATTCAACGGAATATTGGCAATTATTATAGCCCGAAACATATCCTTGAAAAAATCATTTTCTGTGCTTCCTGGTTTCATTTGTGTCAACAACACTTGCTTCTTTGAATTGTTCAGCTGTTTGTTTTTAGCGTGAAGTGCACTTAAAGCATGTTGCTGAAGTTGTGACTTCATGGAGAATCCAATGTTTTTATTGCACACTTTGCACCACACAACTTTCCCGTCTGTAGTAAACATTTTATCTATTGCTATCCAGGACCGTGGTTTACCAGCCAGACGTAAAGCTACCGATCTCTACCACCAGCAAACAATCACTGTAGCGTGTAGCATTCTCATCCAATGGGTGTGCACGTGCCAATCATTTCTGGAGTGAGTTAAGATCACGAGCGCTCAGTGATGCTTTTCACAACTAAAATGACCCTCAGCGACCTGGGACCTATGATCTCAGTCCTTTGACCTTTCTAAAAGATGGCAGCTGGAAGCAGACGCGCGAGACTGAGAACTGACCACGTCTTCACGTACTAGAAGTTCGCGTTAACTACTGCAATACCTATAATAGAAATAATAACGATTTTTAAAAATACAACTTTTTTAATAAAACATATGTAATAAAATTGAGAAAGTATTTTTGTAAAAATATTGAAATATGTAAAATAGTAAACAGTGTTAAATATGTCAAAATACAAGTATGTAACGAAAACATGGGTGTGTGTTGAGTCGGTGATGATTTGCCAAGATTACAAATTAGAGAACAACAAGGATTGAAGATAAAACCTGTATAATTATAAAAATCCGGTCTCTAGCAGCAAAGGTGGCATATCCCAGTATCCAATGTTCACTGTTAAACCCCTGAATTTTTCGATAATTGTAAAGGATTTAGTTTTTCTAGGCTGATGACTTTCTAGCTACAAAGTGAAGATGAATGTTTTTACTTCAAATGAATTGTCCTTCATTAGATCTTTCATTAAGGTCATATACAATGTTTTTTTTGAAACATTTAGTAGTTTTCGGCCAACATTGTGTGCATTATGTGCCAGCAATGTTAAACTAGTGGTACTACAGAAAGGTACAGATTTTCTCGAATTAGTTTTCTAATAATCCTTGTTAAGGGCTAGCTTGCTTTACGGTCTTGCCCCATCGTCTTGCCAGCTGCCATCTATCGCTGCCCTTAATATTTTTAGATTTTCTCAATTTTCCATGTTCTCCATTAATGCTGACTTAATTATTTTTTATTTACTTTTTGCGCTTCTTTTCTCAACTTTTAGCTTTATTAATATGGTACAACCGAAGGGTGCTAAGAATATTCAGAAGAGTAAAACCGTGTCTTAAACC
The DNA here is from genome assembly GCA_964035755.1 of Teleogryllus oceanicus. NCBI lineage: Eukaryota > Metazoa > Arthropoda > Insecta > Orthoptera > Gryllidae > Teleogryllus > Teleogryllus oceanicus. Next base: position 182,666,297 of record CAXIVR010000002.1, on the reverse strand, counting down.
TAAATTTTTATTGAACAATTTAGTGTTTTAACAAAATGTCGATCAAGCATTATTACTGTAATGCGAAATTAAGATCTGTTTTTCTCAGCAATGTATTGAGTTTTCGCAAAACTTCCTTTGAAGTCATTGGAGGCACTTTAACTCGCAAATGCAATAGTGTTTACTAATGGCTGGAAATTTGCATATTAACGTGAGAGATATTTTCAAAAAAATATTTGTATAATAGTAAAAAATGAATACAGCGAAATGAACTTATTAATGAATTTTTTTGACTTGTTTCTCACGTCGGAAATATTTGCATTAGCGACGATTTGTTTACGTTATATTTACGAGTAAACGTACTTTAAACAAGGTCATATAATTTTTTTCCAAAACTCCAAAGTTTTTTGTGATACCGACCATTCAACATTTTCGGAAACGCTTAAATGTAATTTTCGCAAAAACGGCTGCAAATTGTTTCTTCAAACAATAAAGTCATAAAAGTCATTTTTGTGTTTTCTTTTGTGTGTTTTTAAATTACAAATGTAATTTTTACATATCATGACAATCTTTATGTATCTTTCCATCTCGATTTGTGTACGTTATTACATTGTGAGTGGAGGTTTGAAATTACTTTTTGCCAAATGAAGTTTTTCAAAAACTGAAAAGAGTTTCAAATTTCGCATTTCCAGTAACGCTTAAACGATATTTTCTTAAAAATTACTCCAATGTTTTCAATTACTCCAAGGTTATAAGGCGAATTTTACTCTTCTTTAATATTCTTAAAGTAATCTTTCGGTTCTACCATTAGGAAATTGAAAAAATGAAATTAAAAAAAATGTATTTGGGCGGTGATAGATTGCAGCTGGTAAGAGAATGGGGCAAGATTGTAAGGCTGTCCCAGTCCAAAGAAATTAGAAAACTAACAAGAACAAGAAAGTCTGTGCCATTGTGTAGAACCACTAGTTTCGATTGCTGAGCTGTAGTTATGAAATAGAAACACTTTTTTACCATTTCCCCGTCTTCAATATCCTAATGCCACTGAAAATGGCTTCAACAAGTTCTGTGCATTTCTTTGGAGTTCATTATCAGTTTGTAATGAAAATTGTTCTTTGGTCGAAAAAAATTAAATTTTTTATTATAATAGTGGAGCCGACATTATGATTAAAAGAATAGATTCGCGTTTATAATATCAGAAAAGTGGTAATATAATATCATTGAATATAACCAAAATAATCAGTTAAGTTTCGTTTTTTGCCTCAGTGTTCACTTGGCATCAAACCATACATGTATTAGTTACATTATCTTACGTACCTGGTATAATGAGAAATACAGACTTACAATGTATAATATAATAAACCGTTTTACTCAGTATCATTCGTAACCGCTTTCTCGTATTTAAAAAAAATGCAATCGCGGAGTTTATGGTCTCTAAACACATTGTATGTTCACGCTAGAACAATCGAATCGTAGAAAAGTTACCCAGTCGGTGCCTTTTTTGAATCCGTGCATTTTGCAGCGTTAGCAAATGTCTTTAAAAGATATATGTTTAAAGAAAATCGTTATACTATAAGGACAACGGCCTAAATTTTTCAGTTTGCCGACTATGCTTTCATCGCACCGCGGACCACGAAACCTTGTTTCATGAAATCGCCCTATTTTTTCGGCATTTGGAAATATTAAAGAACGCTAGGAGATTTGTAATGGAAGGAGTTGTTTAATCATAATATATTTTTAATTCAGTGTTATGAATCGTGATTTTAGGCACGAAACTGTTATATTTCTAAGTAGTAACGTTTAAAGCAATATAATTGAAGATAATTTATTAGTACGGGATATAAACAGTAACGCTTAATAGTATTACGTGCGTTTTAAATATGAACTAATTCGCAATTTATTATTAATGTATTTTATTATCTCAGCTTAAATTACTGTTCTCTTAGTTATTATTAAATTTATTCTCAAAATACAGAAAAAAGTATCTGATTTACGATATAAATTTTACCATCTACAAAATAAAATATTTTAAAATAATTTGTCCCAACATTGAGAACAGGGCAGTTGCCTCACCTTGCCCCCTGAATCAGCCTCATATGTGTGTGAAATTTATCTGCCTGCTAATCAGAGAGCAATGTGTTACAATACCGCCTCAAACAAAGCGCGGGAAATTCGAATTTACCATTTCGATTTTTTTATATTTTCAAAATCTGGAGAGTGCGCCGAAAATGGGACCAGCACCTCTTTTGTTTACGTTCTTTGCCACGTAAAAATCCTACGTTTCACACAACATTAAGCAAAAACACTCATATTTTCAACAAAGTTAACAGTGACCTGATTTGAAGATCTGTTTTTGATGAACGCAGATTATAAAATTATCTTCATGGTATGAATTTAATGGGAGACGACAAAAAATTGAATTTTTGCATTTTCGAAAAATCAGGGATTTCAACGAAACGGACCTATGTCATTCTCTTAAGCGTATATTTCGCTATATTACAACAAATTTAATAACAAAATTCTGGTGCTTTTTACAATTTTTTTAAAATGTACCATGTAATGCTGCCTAAGAATTAAAATATCATTTTGAAATTAAATGGGCACCAAATCAGCCAGATTGATTGAATATCAATTTTGGAGAAAATCATCAGAATGGTTTTCACAGTAGCTTTCACCACACAGACAGACATTTTGTCGTCAATCGATTTTTCAGTTGTAGGACTCTCAAAAGGGAATTCTGACTACACGTGTTAGAAAAATGTGGGACAAGATTTATCTACTTTTTTCGTTACCAGGGTCCGCCAATGTGGAAATTTGTGTGGAAATTTTGCCGTTTTTCGCGCAGCATTACAAAACTTTCTCTATATTGAAAAAAACAGGTGCGAGAAAGTAAAAATACATATAGTTCCATTTAAAACGTCAAAGCTGAATACATTTCTTGGAAACTAAAAATATTTCAAACAATATCTCTGAGGCATATTACTTGCCCCATGATTTTGCATTATTGAGCGAAAACCGCATTTCCATATTGTGACCCGTTTAGAAATGATGGAAGTGGCCCATAGTTGGTGGGACATTTCCGAGATATCGGAGTTACATACATTTGCGTCTGATTACAAAGCAACTCCGCAAGCGCACATATTCGTAAGGTACGTGAAATGTCCTCTTCGGCTTCAGAACGTGACCTGCCGAACATCTCTCAATAAGATGTTCCCTAAGAGAGGAGAAATATGACATATGTTATAATAAATATAATATTTGGACTATAGATTCTATTATTATATGAAAATTACCGCTACTTGTTCATTGAAAAATCATGATTATTTTCTATCCCTCTAATGCACTAGACGCGAATAAAATTTATACTGAAACACCTGTAGACAAAGTTATGTAATTCTAAAAAAAATGGATGTTCATATGTAAACGGAAATACACTTTTTCGGGGTCCTTAATACCAAAAAAGATTTTCCAAGTTTTGTCTGTCCATCTATGACAATACTGACATCTAGATTCATAGATTTCTTTAAATTGACGTCTTGTCTATAAAATATTTCAGTTAAATAGATGAATTCTTTAACGAAGTAAGTAAGCTATCGAAGTGTACGAAGAACCGAGATAGTGAAAAAAGCTGAACAGGCGGAAAGGCAAAATTAACAGCAGAGACGCTATTGCAAGTCACGTGTTATCTCAGAGTCACATTGCCTAGTTAGTTCGTCAGTCGCGCACTTACGCAGCGCTACTATCGGAGCCGATGTCTGTGTCCAACACCTAGTGGTGTGCTGGCAGCGGTGGCGAGAGGCAGAAACAAAAGACTGTGAGTGAATGCGTAGCCAGCCAAATAAGCAGTAAATTTTTACTATTTTATTCTTCGTGTCAGGTAGGCATAGTGATTGCAAACAGTTCGTTTTCTGTGAAGCATAGAAATTCTGTGCAGTTTCGGCATCTGGAATGTACGCCAAATAAATTCTTGAGAAATTAAATTCCTAACCGATGCTATATTTAACATACAAGTATCCTTCCAACTATGGACAACCCCCATAACTTCTAAACTGTTCATGATATCGAAGGGCAGTTTTAACTCAACAATGCGGAATCATGGGGCAAGTAATATGCTGTAGTGCTATTGTTCCTAATATTGTTCGTTTTCGAGAAATTTAAGCATCTTTGATTTTTTAAATAGAACTATATATTTTTCTTATCAGCAATGGATAGATCATAAAAGGATGAATACAATGATGTATCATATGTTAGTATTTCGATAGAAATTTATAATTTATAAAATTTGACATACGGACATGTGATTTTAAATTAAAAGTAACAGTCTCTGACCGGGAGCGGTAGCTCAGTTCATCAACTAATGTCACTGCAGTGCCTCTGACCGGGAGGTCCTAGGTTCGAGTCTTGACGGCGCGGCGGCAGGATTTTCGACACTAGCTTTTCAGCTAGGTCGAATTCAGTCGCTGTCTGGAGGAGAATTCTAGCGGCCGGCTGCTCTGATCGGTAGTTTTCCGTAGTTTCTCCGATCTACACCAAGCGAATGTCTGAGAAGTACCCTACAAAACGCGCCACGGACAGCGCGCGAGCGTTCCTTCCTCTTCCTTGTCCTATCTTCTCCCCTTACCTTACACTAACGCCTGCACTACACTACATATTCCGGGGCAGTCAGGAGCTTAGAGCTTGTCCCGGCTGGGGCGGTGCCCCGCTGGTGGGAGAGTCCTGGTTAGGGGGAAACCCCTCTAGCCGACGGTAAGTCGGCGCCGGATCTCGCCATCCAGCGGAGGAAGATCACCGCTATCTCCCGAGGAAAAACATGCACTACACTTACGGGGCTAATAAACAAAGTCGTTGACGCGCACGGAAACACAAAAATTCAATGAAGAGCAGTCAGCGCCGCGAAGGCCACCTTTCCTGAAGGCAACAGTTGCGAGGTCTGCTACAGGAAATATTGTCCGTTTAGTTTAAAATCACATGTCAGAAAATCTGGTACATAAATACTAACTCATGATACATTGTCATACTCTTTCATAATCTATACACATTGATGAGGAATGTTGCCTGTTATATATCAGGAGCGTTAAGTAGATGGTTTTCCCCGAGGGCGACTTCCAATTCCGAGAGCCTCTGGCTTGAGGCCTGATTTTAGGTTCTTTTGTCTCAGTGAAAAGACGCATTTTACTCGTCATGACGTCAGATAAACAAAACAGTGTGAATCTAATCACTGTTGCATAATCGTTATTGGACTGATTTGTTCGTACAAAATTAACGAATACTGTGAAATTCCTACAGAAATTCTCGCAGAAGCTAAAAAAAACTACGGACAGCGGTTTCCAGTAAAATAGCGAAAAATATGTGAAAATGTTTATGGTGTATTTGAGAGATATAACAGTGTGAATAAGTGTAAATTGCGTTGATGAATAGTACATTATGAAACGATGATGTACGTTATGAAACGATGATGGAGTGATAATACACAGACGTGATATTGATACGAGCGAGGTACGAGCATCGTAAACTTCACACAGTGTAGTAACATCAGTTTCTGCAGTACCCCCTTTCTACCGGCTTGTAAGTTAAATTTTTACATTGAATCGTTTCGTGGCTTTTGGTTGACGTGTAGGTTTCAGCCAAGGCCTCCTAGCGGACAGCTACCGTACCTGCCGCAGGTGGCTTCAGTTTACCAGTGCGAGAGTTGCTCTTACAATAATTCCGAGGTCATCATTTTCGCTTTTTCTCTTATTTCTGAAGGTGTCAATTCCCCCTCTGATTCATTAAATTTTTTAAAACTAAAGAATTATCCGGTTTTAAAGGACAAACTTACGGCAGCAACATATAAAACACCATAACTTGCGTTCTATTCTTAACGTCAGTCAAATGTTCCCTCTACCATACCACTGCGCTAGTCAAATAGGATCAAAGTGAAATTACGATACAATTTGTTTTATATAATATTCCTCGTGCAAATTATTGATAATAAAAGAAATTAAAACTGACAAACATAATATAACATTAAATGCAATTTTAATGTGCGCAATCGAACAAAACATTTACTAAAACGATTCTCAACGATTAATGAAGTATCAATACTTAATTTGTAAGCTTCTATGAGATTGGTCAAGAACCTGTATCATAATGAGTATCATTATGCAACGGGTTGGAGCCATCAAATGACATAATTATACAATGGGAGTAGAAAAAACAGTACTTTTAGGTCATTTGCTTGTATTGCGAAAAGTTACTTAGAATATGTCATAATACCAAAAAATAACATTTCAAAGATGCTTACTCGATGTCATATACGTCTTATTACTGCAGTAGTACTGCTGCTCAAGAAGCCATGCTAGGTCTCTAAAAGAAAAGTGATACGTGACAATGAAGTATAGTGGCAATTGTGCTATATTCATGGGAACATTCGAAAATTGCAAGTTTCATATCATTAAAAAAAATAAGATTTATAACGAGTTATTTTAATTATTTGAGCATTATACCATGTATTTATTGTATTTGATTGCATCGTAACTTTAATAAATTGAATTCATAAAAATGTTGTATGTGTTGTGTTGGTATTCGAGTGGGCCATAAAGTATTCGAAAAACCCGAGGGCATAAAAAAATCAGAAAGGCCCGCAAGGATATTAACAACACGTTACGTGTTTTGTTTGAAGTCTGTAAACACACAACAATGAAATAGTAATCCATAATGATTATTTTATGTATCTCGGGCGTTAAGTAGATGTTCTTGCCCCGTGGGCGACTTCCAAATACCAGGGCCTCTAACCCGAGGGGTTGGAAGTCGCCTGAGAACCACTAATGTTTGCCCGTGCTACATACACGATTTTATGATTTACTAGTTCGTTGCTGAATCAAACGAGAATTCGAAACATTTTATATTTTTTCTTGCGTCTAAAGCGAAAAGATGCATTGTATTAGTCATGTGTCAATATGACGTCAGATAAACAAAACAGAGTTTGTATCTAGTTACTATTGCATAATCGTTATTGGACTGATTTGTTCGTACAAAATTAACGAATACTGTGAAGTTCCCACGGAAATTCTCGCAGAAGCTAAAAAAACTACGGACAGCGGTTTCCAGTAAATATCGAAAAATATGAAAGTATTAATGGTGTATTTGGGAGTTATATAAGTGCAAATTGAGTTGATGAAACGGTACTATTAGGTAATTTTCTATTATTGTCATGAGTTGTTTAGAATATTTCGTAACATCCAGATATAACATTTCGAGGATGTTAGCCAATGTGCCTCATATCTTACATATCTTATTATTACTACGTAGTAGTTCTGTTATTCAAGAAGCGTAAGTGTCCCAAAAAATGTGATATGTAGCAGTGAAATATGAGTGATTGGTGGCAAATGTGTATTCACGGGAACGTTCCAAAATTGCAATATTCATGCCAATTAAGCAAAATACGTTTATGACGAGTTATTTTATTTGAGCATTATACCATTTATTTATTGTATTTGCTTGTATTGCAACTTTAAAAAATCGAATTCATACAAATATATATGTTGTGTTAGTAATAGAGCGGGCCATAAAGTATTAAAAAGGCCCGAGGGCATAAAGAATGAGAAAAGCCCTCGAGGATATTAACAATACCTTTACGTGTTTTGTTTGAGGTCCGTAAACACACAGCAATGAACTAGTTAACCATAATATATTTAATTGCATTTAAAAAATCAAAGATGATTAAATTTGTCGAAAACTAAAAATGTTTCAAACAAAATCTCTACGACATATTACTTTCCCCATGATTCTGCCTTGTTGAGTGAAAACTGCACCTCAATATCGTAAACCGTTGAGAATTAATAGGTGGACCACAGTTGATGAGACACATGTATATTGAATAATACTAAATAAATGGCTAGATGTGGCGTCGCCGACACTTTAAACTTTCTTCAGTTGTTTGACTTTTCTTCTTGTTTTTTCTTTCTTCGGTTCAGAGTTCTCTTTGTTCAGTTTAGATGTCTTCTCAGCCTTGCGAAATAACCACTTAAATTTTTCAATTATTTTGTGATATTGAGCACAATTTCTACCTTTGGCTTTCTAAACTTAGGTAATGTAAATGTTTAATAAAACTGTATTTATCAAGATTTATTTCGAAATGTTTTTCTTTCAATTTGTCGTACTACTTACTTTTAAAATCAATTTGAAAACCACACGACGTTGTTGGCAAGCACGCCTCTATCTGTTGCACCTCCGGGTCACTTTATCGTCTTCTCGATCTTCTTTGAAAACATAACGTTGATCCCAGACGCAGCGACCGGCTCGATGACAGCGCTATGCTCTTCTCGGAGACGTGCACCAACGGCCGTCTGATACGGCAACTCAATAGACCCTTCACTCATTTAGATCATTTTCCGGGAATGGAAATCATTCATTCTCGTATTCTTTGTTTTATAAAACTTCTTCTACGTCTTCCTCTACGTCTACCACTTTCTCTACACCTTCATCTCTGCCTTCCTCAGCGACCTCTGCGCCTTTCTCGTCTTGCCCCTTCGTCTATCTCTTCGTCTTCATCTTCGTAAGTATTTTGAGGTACTGGAGGTTAATCAACACCACAACGCCACATACAGAGAGATATATTTAGGTGAACGTGGTTTAATGCTCGGCATACTCATCAAGATCGCAGCGCCAAAACACAAAAAACACGTTTTTGGAAATATCTGAGAATAATTTGGCCGGATTCGAAAACATATTACCAGTCCTCATCAGGAGATCAAGATGCGTCGACTCACACCTTGTATGTCTTGATTGGTGCCCGGGAAATGCTCTAACCGTGAATGACGGAACCGCACATCCGCACACTCGAGGATTTACTCAATTACTATATAGGGATAAGAAAAATGGAATAATGGGAATATGAGTTTCGATAATTATTTTCTGTTACGTTTCGCGATTTCATATTGCTCAAAATCACCCCAGAGCTATGTTGCGTCAGAGCAACTGACAAGGCGTTTATAACGGGTTTATAATACCGTCATTTATGTCCACATTAACAAATCTCAGCCAGGACTTCTAAAACTCATTACCAATCGTAACGCAAAAGGCGCAAATATTAATTCGTTTAAAAATAATATATCAACACAAATTCGAGAATACAAAACTCTGTTCCGTACACCCAGGAATACCCACCTACAAAGTGAAGTTATCCTGAGAAAATGAAAATTGCGTTTCGCGGCGTTCCATTGTTGCATTGCGACGTGGTAACTCTTGAATGATTACACCAAAAGAAGTGCAGTAAATGGACTCAGCAGTATTTTTTCACAAATGATTCGTTTATTGCAAGTTGTAGCATTTCATTTGTTATACTATATGAGAGTACATGTGGTTATCGTTTTAAAAGCGGGGATTCTGATTCGATGTTGTTGACGTAATTACATGAAGAAATAAAAGAAATCATCTTCGTCAACTTAAAATGTTTATTTAGAACCGGCTTTCGACAGCTTTGCCGTCATCGTCAGTTTACAAAAACAAACAAAATAAAATATAAATGTTTTATTTTCTATTTACTTGGTATTTTATTTATATTTTTGTCTGTATTTGTAGACTGATGAAGGCAAAGCTGTCGAAAGCCGGCTCTCTAAATAAATATATTAAGTTGTCGCAGATGACTTCTTTTATTTCTTCATAATAATATTATTTATTATTTAGTCAAAATGATAAAAAAAGTATGTGACGTATGGGGGAAAAAATCATCTGCACACGCTTTCTTGCGTTTCAGGACCCCTTCCCAACAATTTAACTATTAATAGTTAAAAGATGAAAAAATAATAGTAATAAGAATAATAATAGTAATAATAATAGTAATAATAATAATAGTAATAATAATAATAATAATAATAATAATAATAATAATAATAATAATATACATTTAAAAAGCCAGAGATTAACATTTCAAAAACTAGATATTTTCGTTTCCGAAATATAGAAAACTTATTTGTAACGGTAAAGCAGGAGCAAAGACAAGATTTGATTTTCTGTAATTGTTAACAAAATAAAACTCACCTAAGCTCTACCACCTGCAAGCAAAGAAAAGTTCAACAATACGTGCGCATAGTGAAGCTACATTTAGTCCAGAAGCAAATCAAGGGTCATCTCGCGCATTTGCTCAATGGATCAAACTGGACAAAAACCCGATCGAGATGGGGTCATTGACCCGGAGACTAAAGTACATTACTTGTTACGGGCATTTAAGCCTTTTTTTAAAATTATACTATGCAAATGTAAACTAATTCATTTTACTATATCATTGTTTTGTTAATGTAAACATTATTTTTCTTTTTGACGATCAGTATAGTCTCTAATTGTATAGAAACATTTTTGCAGCAGAAGAGATTTTACTTTTAACTTAAATTTGTGTACCAATTTTATTTGTTTAATTTCATCTAGCAATGCGTTGTAAAGTAAAGAACATGTAGTGTATGTGGATTTCTTGTAGTGAGATGTTGATACTGACACTTGATGAAGATTACTACGTCGAGTGTTGTAACTATAAATATCAGTATTACATGAAAATAAGTCCCCACCGTTAAGTAAGCCAGTTTTGACAAATACTACAAATTCGTAAATAAATAGGCAAGGCAATGGTAAGATTCCAAGCTCAATGAAAAGAGACTTGCACGGATCACGGGGTGGGATTTTTTCGTTATTCGGATTCTTTTGCAATCTAAATGTCTGGGCACTAAAGTATGAGCTTCTTCAGAATATTATGCCATATCTCAGGCGGGAATGTACATTTGCAAAATACACGCAACGAGCTGCATAAAGGCTGACAGAATTAGAAAGAATTCTGAATACATAACATAATGAGCTTAATTTAGTGTTTAATTCTGTTATATGTACATTCCATTTGAGGTTTGATTGAATTCAGAGACCTAGAAATTTTGTTACCTTAACGTATTTAATTGCATGTTCATTTCAATGGAGCATACGATTGCCGATTTGAAACGCAAAATTGTATTGAGACGAATTTTCCTTCGTTAACTATTAATTTTACAAAACCAATTTGAAACTTCTGAAATTGTACTATTTATTGTTACTTTTTGGCAAAGAACATTCGTGTCATCGGCAAACAAAACTGTTCTTCCATTTTAATAGATGAGGGCATTGGTTTCGTACAACAGAAAGAGGATAGGATCTAAGATCGAACCATGTGGGGCCCCATGTTCAATTGGCAAAGAATTGGAAAGATAAGTAAATAATATTCTTTCATGCCAGTACGGTATTTCTACTCTTTGAGATCGATATTTAAGGTACGAGGTTATCCAATCTAGGGCAATACCACGAATTCCATAAGGTAAGTTTGAGAGTAAGATGTTATGGTTAGTACCGTCAAAAGCTTTCGAAAGATCTAAAAATATCCCAATGGGTTCTTCATTTTGGTTCATTGATGAAGCAACATTTTTAAGGAAAGAAAAAAAAGGCAGTTTCCGTAGATTTGATTTCCCTGAAACCGTGTTATTGAGTCTGAAAACGCTTCACGTTTTCCTAGAGTAAAGATTTCCATTCGCGTATAGAAAATCCTCTAATATTTTTGAGAAAACTGACAAAAGAGAAATTGGCTGGTAATTTTGAATTTCATTATTGTTCCCTTTTTTAAAAAGTGGCTTAATTATTCCTATTTTGAAAATATCTGGAAATATTCCTGTGCACAAGGAAGCATTGAAAATGTGAGTTAGTGGGTGTATAATGGCAGGTGCACACGTTTTTAATAAACAATCCGGAAATTCATCTAAACCAGATGAATATTTATTCAAAATGTCCTCATTATTTTTCATTATTTTTGCCTGAACTATTATTAGCCTTAAAATTCTCTTATATTCTCGGAAGTAGACGTGGAAACCGGGTGATACGTTATGATGTTTAGAAATAAAGTAGAACGAACGTTTGTTTTTAGACGATGTTCGAATTCCTTGTGTGATCCAAGTATTACTTTTTCGTGAAATGTTTAATTTTCTCTTTTTAAAAGGAAAGCAGGCGTTAGAGAGAAATGAAGGCTTTGAGAAAAATAAATTATATTTTTCATTTGTGTCAATAGCGTTATAAACTGCCTCCCATGATTCCTTCATACGTAGTATAGAGAAAGTTATGTAATGCTGCGGAAAATCGATTTCGAGATTTCAACGGAAATACGTTTTGGGGTCCCCTGATCCCGGAAATGTGTGTGTGTCTGTTTGTCTGTCTGTCTGTCTGTTTGTCTGTCTGTCTGTCTGTCTGTCTGTCTGTCTGTCTGTCTGTCTGTCTGTCTGTCTGTCTGTCCGTCCGTCTGTAAACACTACTTGCGCTTAAACCATCTGTACGAACTTTTCCAAATAGAAGAATCTTCAGTCGAAATGGCTCTAGTTGAAGCTTTGAGATTTAGAAAAACATTCTTTAAAATTTGGGGGTACTTTACATTAAGCCTCTCGGACATTTTCCAAATTTTCTCAAAAACAGCTCCAAATGTTTTCTTTAAATTTCTTGTGAGAATAGAGTCAAGTACTCTTATAAGATAGCATAGTACGATTTTCGCGATTAACACTCAATTTTCGAAAACTGCAAAAGTTTGAATTTTTCGGTGTCTTCCTAAAACTACAAAATTAAAGATAGAGATTGTTTCTTCAAATGAAATTTGTTCCCCATAATTAGGTCTTTTAATAATGCCATGTAGAGGTTTTTGAAAACTTTATTAGTTTCCGCGCAATATGGAATTAATATATCGAATAGAATGAAACTGTATTAAGAATGTAGTATCGAATGTAATAGGTATTGGGTTTCTTTGTCGCCGCGTGAAATGCTAGAGTTGCTGCTAAACACGTCGTCATCGACCATTTAACAGGGAGCTGCGCTACTCTGTAATTATGCTTCGTAGTATCAAGAATCACCGAATTGGCAAACATGTAATAGAATGTCCAAGAAGTACAGAAGGGAGTGAGACATGTTTCTTAGACATTTGGACTCCAAATTTCAAGATTTATGGCTCTAGAACGCTTCGTTTAGGAGTTATTTAACAAAATAATTTAAGAATTCTGCCCAAGTGATGCGGGTTGCATTTGACATGCATATTTAGATTTTTTTAAAACAAATCTTGATATTTTTAATCCATTTATGCCCAGTGTTGCATTTTCGAAACAAGGTGCAACAATGCATACTGTAACGCACATCTGCAGGGATCCGCTGCGCGGATCGCATCTGCCTGCGCCACCCGAGCTGGATGGTTCCGGGGTATTCGCGGGTCGCGAGTTCCAGAAAGGCAGGCTAGGTGGGCGCCAGCTAGATATAATTGCCGCAGCCGGCGCCCGCTAATCAGTCTGAAGTGGATTGATTAATTGATTTTTCGTGTTTCCGGGCGCGTCAACTGCTTTGGTCATTAGTCCTGTTAGTGTAGTGCATGTTTTTCCTTTTTTCTCGGGAGATGGCGGTGATCTCCCCGCTGGATGGCGAGATCCGGCGCCGACCTACCGTCGGCTAGTGGGGTTTCCCCCTAACCAGGACTCTCCCACCAGCGGGGCACCACCCCAGCCGGGACAAGCTCTAAGCCCCCGACTGATCTCCCGGAATATGTGGTAGTGTAGTGCATGTTAGTGCAAGTGTGTGTGTAAGGGGAGAGGATAGGACAAGGAAGAGGAAGGAAAGATCGCGTGCGGTTCGTGGCCCGTTCGTTAGAGTACTGCTCCGGCATTCGCCTGGTGTTGATCGGAGAAACCACGGAAAACTACCGATCAGAGCAGCCGGTCGCTAGAATTCTCCTCCAGACAGCGACCGAATTCGACCTAGCTGAAAAGCTAGTGTCGAAAATCCTGCCGTTGTCAGGATTCGAAGCTAGGACCTCCCGGTCAGAGGCGCTGCAGTGGCATCAGTTGATGCACTGAGCTACCGGTCCCGGTTCTGAAGTGGAAGTTGAGCTTTGAAGAGTGTGCATTGCGGTGAACAGCAGTGCAGTTGATTGTGCTCAGTGACGTGAACTGAGGCCAGCGCCGTGAACTGTGGTCAGCGCATTAAACTGTGGTCAGTGCATCGGACGGTGTGGTGAGTGCTTTGGACTGTGCGACAGTGCAAAGAAGTGAACAGTGAAAATAAATAATCAAGAGAAGTGTGCCGTATAAAGAAATAACCAAGTGAAGAACACTAGGACTGTGAAGACTATCTGTACATAAATCAAGAATTTTTAGTGTATCTTTAAGAAACAAAATAAACGTTTTTCGTTAAATCTGTGTTTTAGCTCACTACATAAAATCGTAACAACTGGTGTCAGGTGCGAGGGTTCAAATAGCATAACGTGTGGTGAATGAAAACCCTTCGTCAATGTGAGTTTCACAAAAGTTTTACGGGTCCTGAAAGTGACGGAATTGAAAAAGGAGTTTGAAGAGAGGGAACAAGACACTACCGGAACGGAGGCAATATTATAAGACCGTCATGCTAACGCGATAAAGGCAGCAGGAGAGGACCCAGAGAAGTTTCTATTCGTGACAACCGGAAACTTTTTCGGAACTATTCAAAATATTCAGAGAGGAATATTCTAGAATATTAGAAGAAATGTTAACAGAAAATTGCCAAATTTTTGAAGGAAAGCTAACAACATTCCAGAATTTTAGAACTGATTGAAAATTCCAAAACTTTAGAAGGAATATTGACCGAAAATTCCAGAATTCTGGAATTTCTGCTTCTGAAAATTCTATTAGAAAACCGGGAACAAAAAATAATCCAGAAAAATAAATTGGTCCAAGAAGATAAATTTTTGAAGAATGAAGAAAAAATAGATGAGAAGTTTTTGAAGATCGAAGAAAAATTACTAGCTCTGTTAAAAGAGAAGCTGAAGGTTTTTAATCCTCAACGGCAAAAGCAAATATAAACATCGTACAGGAACCACTGGAAATGGTGAGAGTGGCACCGTTCAGGACCACAGGGAAAGGCACTGAGTGAAACCACCTACATTTGATGCTTCATGATAAAATTATTTGAAACAATTCAAGACCGCTGCAACGGTAAATGACGACTGACGATTCGCGACAGATTGTGCTACGGCCCTTATTTTGGCTTTGCGTTGCAACACCGTTCACATTCTCGCGGATTCTGTGGTATAACGGTTAGTGTATAGGACTGTTGTACCCGAGTTTGTGGGTTCAAACCCGATCGAAGCCGTGGATTTTTAAGGGTGAAAAAATCCTTCGTACGCCTTCCTTCGGAGGGGAAGGAAAGCCGGCTGTCCCACGTAGTATATTTACTGCATGTAAAAGATCCTCAAGCCTAAATGAAGCCTCTGAGCAAAATTGAGTTCCGTCTGTTTCGTCGCCCGAGCAATAATTTCTTTCTCCGCTAGATGGTGAAAAGAGCGTAGCGAAATTTGTGTGGTTAAATGGAAGAGAAAGCCTGATTGCCCGTGTCTCGCCACGTAAAAGAAAGCATGAACTAACTTCTAGAGACAATACCGACCTAAGAACAGGAAACTTCGGGCAAATAGTCAAGAGACTCATAACACGGTACGGGCAAGCACACTTAGAAGACATGTATTTTTCCCAGGTAAGGAATCGTGTTCAGAAGCCTGGAGACAGTCTTCAAGAACTGGAGGCTGATGTTTCTAGTTTTAGTGCGCTTTTCCGGACCCTGATGCCTCAGAGAGTTCCTCAGCACACATCCGCGATGCTTTATTGAAGCGCTCCATGATGCAGAAACCCAGCAGGCATTAAGAGCTGGCTAGGCCGAAAAACTTTATCCTGACGCATTAAGTCAGAAGCACTAGACTTCTAGGCCATAATACGAGCATCGAAACGTGCCGTCGAGTGCGAGCATTGCAGCCCACGACGTAGATACATATGTAAAAAGTATTTTGGCAATGGTGGAGATGTTGTTAGACGCACGTATTCGGTGGCAAAGGCGACAACCAGGATGTCGGAATTGTGGGGAATTAAGTCACGTGTAAAGTCGATATGACCGTCCACTGAAGCAACAAGGGGAGCATCAGTCTGTTTATAAACGCAGCAGTCAACAGAGAAACTAAAGCAGGTTGATGGAAAGGGGCAGCTATTTACCTGTGAAACAAGAGCCTCACCTTACGGAGTACACGTCGCGTCCATTTGACACCGTTCTGACCGTGTTTACATAGATGCACTCGTAAATGGAAGACCATGCGTCTTACTTCTGGATATTGGTGCAACAAAGAGCATTATAAGAACTGATTTTTCCACGCCATCTTATCTTATGCCATCCAAGTGGACGCTTCGAAGTCACTGGTGAGTCGGCGAATGTTGTTGGAGAGATGGATGCCCTCCTTGCCATTTGAATTGCTGCTTTCAATCGCCCACTGGTCGTTGACAAAAAGGAAGAAGAAATTTTAGGAATGGGTATCATGACGACATATGGGTGTTAGTTGGATTTACAACGGGGTGTGATAAGACTCAACAAAGTGGAAGTTGTTCTACATTCGCGTAACATTATCGTGAATGTTATCACGGCTTACGACGTAGTCTTCACGGAGCGTAGCGAGATGTTTATAGGAGATTCGAAGGGCCGTGCTAGAAAGGAGACGTGACGTTTGTAAGTTACGTTGAAATAGTGAAATATTATTTAATTACGTTATCATTTTTCAGTTGAATACATATCAGACACTTCATTTTGGACCCTCATTACTGATATACATTAATTCTCCCCTTTGGGGAGGTTGTATAAGAAACGTACTAGTGTCATAACTAGACCTACAATACCATGCAAAATGGCAATAGTCAAAACTGTAATGAAGCTGCTACACCCTACGACATGAACTCTCAGCATTCTATATCGCAAAATATGAATTTTCAACATCATTCAAATTCTTCCTACCAGCCATATTCCATTAAATTGCCTCAAGATCCTTTCAAATAGAATGGCAATTGTCTAAATTATAATGAAGATGATACACTAGGAATCAACATAAACTTTCAACATTCACAAAATATGGATTTTCAAGATTTTGTAAATTCTTCTCATACATCAACGTCTACCCCTCAAGACTCTCTCATCATGGAGAAATGCAAACAGTGATCTATCTCCGCGAGCCTATAGAGATCTAACAACATCACCTCGCATCAACACCACCTTCAAACATCAAATCCGGCAAAACGTATGCGGTCATCAAAACCCACGTACTCAGTGCGTACGCATTCTCATTACGAAATTTTAAATCAAATTTGTGAAACTGAAAATGAACCACAAGAATTACCAGAAGTCAAAATATCATGGAATTATTATTTATAGGAAAGAACTATCAATTATTAATTCAAGACGTCTCCAAAATTGTACTGGTGAATTCTCTACTAAATCTCGCAACAATGAAATAAAAATCTTTTTCACAACTATCGAAGACTTCAGAAATTATCGTAAATTCTGTGAAACGAACAATATTCAATTTGATACCTACCATGAGTGCTTTCCAGTGACGCTAAAAAACATTCCTACGTTAATCGCGGAAATAGACATTTTCAAAAAACTGACTCATTTGAAATTCCCTATAATAAGTGTTAGAAGACTTTATGGCAAATTCAAACATCCTCATCCATCATTGTATAATTACTGTACAACCAAAAACTAAACGCTTTTCTCCTGTCCAACTGTCAAGATTTGGTCACTCCCAGGCAAACAACAAACTATCTCCCAGATTTGTAAAATGTAACCAAAATCATCATTACTCTTTTTGCCAGAAATCGTCAAATACTCCTCCGATTTGTGCTAATTGCAACCAAAATCATACTGCTTCTTATAAAGGATATCCTTACCACAAACAAATTCTGAACAACAAAATTTCTCAATTTAATAACTAACTACCCTCAAGCCACTGCATAATCCTATAAACAATAATGCACATACTAAATTATATACTTATAATAAATCTGACTTTCCCAATCTTCCTTCACCATCTAATCCATGGATAAACACTTCTCATTTAACTGCACACAAACCTCAAAATATTAACAATACTACTAACTCTTCTTCTCTAGATATCACCTAATTAATTACTACAATAGTTTCTTAAGTTATCTCCACTCTTATTCCAGCAAATTCAACAAATTATTAAATCCCTTATTCACAATCAAAATGTCTAACAACACTAATCAGCTCACTATACTTAACTGGAATGCCAATGGCATTAAAAGGCAACATCAAATATTTGAACACTTCCTCCATATTCACAATATACAAATAGCTTGCATCACAGAAACTCATCTTATTCCAAATGAAAAATTTTTCCTGCACGACTACAAAATATATAGGTATGGCACGTGATAGCATAGCATTTGGTTGTGTTGTTACCATAATACCTCCTCAATTAAAACATACTTGAATACATACTACTGTTTCATCCTCGCGTAATTACAATTACAATATACATTAATCAAACACATATATACATATATATTTCTTATAAACTTCTCAAATATATATTTTCACTTTTAACTTTCAAAAACATTTTTAACAATGTTAAAAACAACATCTTACTAATAGGCTACTAAAATTGTAAAAAACAAATTTGGGGTTGTAATAGTACTAACCCTAATGGTTGTAAATTACACTCTTTTCTCACCACTCACCAAATTCACACGACCAATGAACCCACATATTATTCTCATAATGATAACGTCATTCCTAATATTTTAGACATAATGATTACACAAAATTTACATTGGCCTGCCACTCAAACTGTACTCCCTGAACTTGATTCTGATCACTACCCAGTTATAATAAATATTTATTTCTCTTTTAATATTAATAACTATAAACCTCCATTACTTCAAAAAAATTAACTTCAAACAAATTTACAGTACTCCTTAAAGATAATATTACATTTCCAAATAATTTAACATCAGAACAAAGCATTGATAACTACTTATCCTATTTCACTAATACAATAATACACAACCCACATTATAGTTCTAGATTTACTCCACAAACTATTCTAATTATGAACCATTACAAATGTCTAACCTCATTAAATCAAAATATACCCTCAGGCGTTATTAGCAACAAACTAGACGTCCTGATATCAAAACTAAATTAAGCAAAAATATCTAGAATTATTAAATCAAAACTTGAACAACACAAATATAATGAATATAAAAACTTTATTCAACAGTTATATCTCCATTCTAGGAAACGTTGGTCCACAGTCAAAAGAATTACAGGCCAAAACGATTTTGATAAAACTCAATTACTTGGACATCATTTACAAGAATCCTTTACTCCTAACTCTGTTAGAAACTTATCATTTCATAATCATGTTAACAATTTTCTCTCTCTTCTCAACTTTAATGTTTCTCAAAATATAGATTTTATTTCCCCTCCTGAAATTATTTTCAAGCATCCAATTATTTCCAATTTCAAAAACTTAAAACCCGTAAATCACCTGGAATTAATTTAATTAATAACCAAACAATTAAATATTTTGCTAATAGAACAGTTGCCGCTTTTACTTCCCTTTTAAATTCAGCCTTAAGAGTTAATTACTTCCCATCTAACTGGAAAATAACCATTATACTTCGCATTTTCAAACCCCAAAAAGACTCTAGAAATCCCACGAATTATCGACCAATTAGTTACTTTTCCCTCTTTCTAAAATCTTTGAAACTCTTATTTTACATAGACCATTACACGCTTTGTAACATCTAATAAAATTATTCCCCCTACACAATTTGGATTTACACACAAACATGCCACAACTCATCAACTTTTAAGAATAACAGAAAAAATTGAAAATTCTCTCCATACAAAACAACATACTTTTGCAATTCTCTAGGATATTGAAAAGGCATTTGATAAAGTTTGGCATAATGGTCTCATTTATAAACTATATCAAATTAGAACTCCAACATACCTGTTAAAATAATCCAAATTTTATAAGTAATCGTAAATTCTGTGTTAATATTAATCATACCTTTTCACAACTATTTTCAATATCTGCCAGTGTGTTTCAAGGATCCTGTCTCTCTCCCCTTCTTTTTAATATCTATCTTTACGACATTCCCACTTTCATCTACTCGGATTTACGTAGCCCTCTTGGCTGACGATATGGCTTTCTTCATCAGTCATAAAAATATATCAACTGCCAGGGATAGATGACAATACGACCTTTTACTTTATACATCCTGGGATACAAATTGGCAAATAAAAATTAATATGGCAAAATGTAAAGCCAAAATTTTTACACTTTGCAAACCTATCATCTGAATTATTACTATACAATCAAAAAATACCATGGCTTTCCTCTAACTCACCTATCAAATACCTTGGTCTCTTCTTAGATACAAAGCTTACATGGAATATACACATTAAAAATATTATTCGTAAAACTTACATAAAAATACATAAACTTCACTCTATCATTAACTATAAATATCTTCTACATATTCATACTGCCACACTATATATTACAATCGTTCGTCACATGCTAATGTATGCCTGTCCCATCTGGTCCAATGTGACCAAATCACACATTAACAAAATTCAGATACTACAGAATGAATTCATCCGTAAAATTCTTCGTGTTCAATGGTACATTCCTAACACACTATTACACAATGAACTAAAAATTTAAACTATTAAAAGTTTAATAAATTATCACAGCCAAAAATTCTTCAACTCCATAGAACAAAAACACACACTTTTAATCTAGGCCAATCATATCAATTTCCTCGACGAATACTTTCACGATTTCCGAAAGATAAATTCCATCCCCCATAAACTATATTATATTTATTAACTTTCTCCCTCATTCGACAAAAAATTAATCTCTAATTAAAATTTTTATCCTAATAGAATTTATATTTTTAACATAATATTGTCAATAATCCCTTCGTCAAGTTCCCTGTGAGATCCAAATCAACAGTCATGTCCATTTGTAATGTGAAAAACACATTCTTCTCGAACAGGCAGAAATAAATTTTAAAGAAAGATATTTATAGAAGTGAGCCCTGAGAGCGACGTTCCAGCTGGAGAGATTGGTATCCTTGAACCCAGAGGTCACAACGAATACGATCGAAGAATTATAGCAGCCAAAGAACGTGTCAGATTGAATGGAACAATATCCCTGAGAATAATGAACATTAACCACTATTCTGTTACGTTAAGAAAAGGAACAGTAATTTGCTATTGTTCTGTGGTATCCTCGGTTTTCTCAACCACCAACTAAAGGAATTCCTGAACGACTGAAGACCTGGTTTCAGAGGCTTGTAAAGACTTATATAGGGAAGAGTGCCATAAGTCTGAAGACCTAATATAGCGATAGCATGTTTTTGAATGCAGTGATAGTGTAAGAGGTATGTCTGATTTTGTTCGTCACAGAGTAGACACCGGAAACGCCACACCGATTCGCCAGGCTGCTAGAAGATTACCTCTATCTAGAATAGAATAGAAGATGCAGATGCTATTATTAAAAACATGAAGAATGGAATAATCGAACCATCATGTGGTCCGTGGGCTTCTCCTGTCGTATTGGTGAAGAAGAAAGACGGATCGACTAGGTTCTTTGTCGATTTTCCACACCTCAACAATGTAACGAAGAAGGATGGCTATCCATTGCCCCGTATTGACGACATGTTGGAGACGTTTTCTGGGGGCAAGATCGTCTCTACCCTTGCCCTGAAAAGCGGATACTGGCAAGTAGAATTAGATCCCAGCCATCTACAGAAGACTGCATTTACCATCGGATCAGGTTTGTTTGTTTGTTTGTTTACAGTAATACCTTTCGGACGGTGTAATGCTCCAGCTGCATTCGAAATGCAGCTCGTTTCCATCGGGCATGTCGCCCGATGTCTTTTGAGAACGGATCATGATGTTTTGAAATGGCCGCTAAACTTCAAGAATCCGGAAGGGCATGTCGCCAGATGGATTGAAAGATTGCAAGAATTCACATTTAGAATAGAACATCGGAGCGCAAGTAATCACCAGAATGCAGATGCTCTCTCCAGACGACCGTGTCCTGAAAATTGTAAACATTGTTGTCATGCGGAAGAGAAGATGTCTTCTACCTTAAAGATCACTCTTAGTAATGATCAATGGAAATCCAAAGAACTTCAGAAAGGTCAGAAAGAGGACGCAGAATTGAAACATCTTTGGGAATGGAAAATGGCAGGATGGAGACCGAGTTGGTAAGAAATAGCTCCCTGTTCTTGAACAGTAAAATCGTACTGGGCGCAGTGGGATTCGATTGCTAACGAGGAAGGTGTTCATAAACGAGTTCTGAGAAGTGAAGATGGCTCTCATAAGAGGATGCAGGTAGTGTTATGAAGAATAAGGGTGCCTGAAAAATGGAGGGAATTGGATGATAGAACTTTGGGAGGACATCTCGGTAAAACGAAAACGCTAGAGATAGTGCGCGAACGATTTTACTGGGTTAATTGCAAGCAAGACGTAAAGATTCGGCGCACAAAGCGTCACGTTGTGCTACTAGTAATGGGCAACATAAAAAGATAAGAGCGAGGATGAGGTAATACAACGTTGGAAGTTCTTTTTAAGGAATTTTCAGTTGACCTGGCTCGCCCATTTCCTTTGTTAGATTAGGTAAATAAATACATGTTTGGGGCCATGGATTATTTTAGCAAGTGGGTTGAAGCATATCCCCTACCGAACCAAGAGGCCACTACTGTCTCCGAAGTACTGTTTAAGGAATGGGTGAGGGGATTTGGTGTACCACTGGAATTACGTTCAGACCAGGGACGGAACTTCCAATCTGCAGTGTTTCAAGGAGTGTGTGAACTTCTTGGAATAAGAAAAACAGAACAACAGCCCTACATCCGCAATCATATTGAATTGTTGAACGCATGAATAGAACTATGGGAAAATATTTAGTGAAGGTCGTGTCAGATCGACAACGCTACTGGGACCAATACATACATCTCTTTCTTCTAGCCTACCGGTCCTCTATTCATGAAGCGACTGGGCAAACGCCCGCTAATAACCTTTTTGGCCGCGAACTATGTATATCATATAATATACAGTTTGGTTGTAAAACTAATAAAGAAATAGCCGGCAAAAAGTTTGTAAGAGACCTAAAACAGAAAATGGACGTCATTCGCAACCAGGTGCAGGCAGAATCCAAATCATGATGACAGGATGAAAGACATCAAGCTGAAGGAGGAGGTTTCCAACCTGGAGTACGCGTAGGCTTCGCGGCTCGAGTCCCAGACAACTGCTGTCTGGGAGACGCCGCGTAGTGGGCTGAGAGGCCGACTTTTCGCCTGACCATGTCGCAGGCTTCCTCAGGGCATTGACTGCGACATGGAAGCTTGCGACATGTCGCAGCCCACTACGCAACGTCTGGTTTAACGAAGAGCTCCTAAGCTGGAGATCATGTTTTGCTGTTCAACCCTCAACGTTGCCGCGGTTTGTGTCAAATTACGACAGTGGTAGGTGGGGTAATAAAGGTAGTGAAGAGGATAAATGATGTCTATCAAATTAAAAAAACTGCTCAATGGAAAACTGCAAGTCGTCAATTCGAATCGGCTGGCCCCGTACGCAGGAAGTAATGAAAATAATGACGGGACAAGACCGCACGAGTTTGTGAGCTGGACATAAAAGAGTTTACATTTGATGAGTTTATCTCATTATGGGGAAAAGAATAAGGCGCGTTATGGTGTAGCTATGGAAGTGCAACAGGATCTGTTTGCGGTACCCCAGGAATATTCGTTAGGGCATTGTGTCGCCCAGATTCTAGGTATGGCCAGAGGTGTTGCTGCTGTATGCAAGAGAAAATAGGGAAAAATAGGAGAATTACAGAACAAGCAACCAGATATTGGGAAGGTTCTGCAACAGCATGACGTAATTAACTATATATGTGTCAGAAAAGGTAAGTCCATCTGGGCCTCCTATAAAAATCTTTTTTTTTTTTGAAACTCTGATTGAATTACGTCAACTAGTACTGCAAGACAACTTGCAGAAGATTGCCATGCCCAGACTGGGATATGGTTTTGATGAACTGAACTGGAGAATAGTGAAAAGCATGTTGGAAGTACTCTTACGGTACACTGGGTTTCGCACCTTAGTCTGCAGCTACCGCCATGGAACGTCGGCATACCCAACAAAGACTATTGACTGTCACTTCTGCAACCTCAACTGCAATAAGGGCTCTGCTCATAGATATCAGCATGATGTCACTAGACGCTCGAAACAGAGTGCATCTAAGGAGGAGTAGTGTAATGCATCTGTCGGGATCCGCTGCGCGGATTGCGTCATCTGCCGGCACCCCTTGAACTGGATGCCTCCGGGGTATTGGCGGGTCGCGTAGACGAGTGTCGCGAGTTCCGGAAAAGTCTAGGTGGGCGCAGCCCACGTATAAATTCGCCGTGGCCGACGGCCGCTAGTCAGTCTGAAGTGGAAGCTGAACTGTGAAATGTGAGCATCGCGATGAACAGCAATCCAGTGGACTGTGCTCAGTGACGTGAACTGTGGCCAGCGCCGTGAACTGTGCTCAGTACATCGGACGGTGGTGAGTGCTTAGGACTGTCTGACAGTGCAAAAGAAGTGAACAGTGAAAATAAATAATCAAGAGAAGTGTGTCGTATAAAGAAATAACCAAGTGAAGAACGCAAGGATTGTGAAGACTATCTGTACATAAATCAAGAATTTTTAGTGTATCTTTAAGAAACAAAATAAATGTATTCGTTAAAATAATATCTGTGTTTTAATTCACCACATAGAGTTGTAACAACTGGTGTCAGGTGTAATCTCTATTTTAACATGTGAATATAATTAATTTCTCACATTCACAATTATACGGAAATTATTGGTCTTGCATTATGAATGTTGCGGAAACGCAACACTGGGCGTATAGGACACTCTTACCTGCAGCAATATGTTTTTCAAGAAACTTACTAGTGACTAAAGTTTGAACTAAAGTTTGGGCTATCCTGGAAGAGAATTTGGAGGCATATGAAAATTCTGATAACTTTAATGTATTTTTTGCACCTCCTGACGTTAGCATAGAAGACACCTAAGAGTGCAGGAAGACCTTGGAGTGACATGCGTGACATGAGTGACATTTGACAGGTAAACAGTTAATTGCAGAAAGAAAATTAATGATACAAGATAGTAAAAGTATAGAAATATTCGAGTGTTTTCAATCCAGCGGCGTATCAGCTTGTCACAAAATGAAGAGGAAGGAAGAAAATCAAATTAATGATTATGAATGTATAAAATGGAAAAAATATTTTCAAATAAAAACGAATTGGGGAATAAAGTACATGGAAACGAGTCAACGATGTTGAGACCAATGTTGCTTGATTACCCTAAAAAACTACTGCAGATCTTTAGTCTATTTTTCAGATTATCTAATAGAATTTATAGTAAAGGAGAGGATAATATATTGTAGCGTCGTGTCCCTAAAACAGCGTGGGCACGTGGCGCGTGGTGGGCATCGTATGCGTAGACAAAGGCTATGACGCACGGGGTTTTTCTGACAGAGTGTGCGCATCGTTAGGGCGGAGTCAATGGAGGCGGCGGGCAGCGTCGCGAGGGCTGTTTAAGGGCCGTGAGAACAATAGCTCTTCCTTCTTTGTGATACTGGCAGCGGCAGCGTAGGTCGTCCGTGAGAGGTGCGAACGTGCACGCGGCGCAAGAAGCCGGCAGTTATTGTCGTGACTAGTGAGACATGTAGTCAGTCTCAGGGCAGGCGGTACTACGCACGGCGAAACATTAGATAGTATGTTGCGGTGTGGTAGCCATTTTAAATATCTCTAGCAGTGAGACCTGTTAGTTAGTTAATTGTATACAGTGCATTGGTTATTTGTGACTACAGTCTAAATTGTGAGATAATATGTTATTACAACCCACTCTCTCGTCTGTGTACTGATTACCCGTATGACGCCTGGCTATGCTATTCCCCTCCGAAAGAAATCAAATTTTTCCTTTTCTAATGATATTTTTAGCTGCACTTCATGGATTAGGCTTGAGCCTGTTCCGTCTTCACAAGTTTTCCTTCCATCGTTTTTTGTGTCTGCCCATGTCTCTTCTTCCATACGATTGATAAAGTAATGTTAATTTAGGTAGTCTTGTATTATCCATCCTTTGCGTATGTTGATACCAGTTGTTTCGGTATTTAGTTACTTTGCTTTCAATTTCTTCGACATGAAGTTTTAACCTAATCTTCTCGTTACTGATATGATCTTCTTTCGTGCAACCTAGCGTTCTTCTAAGAAACTTCATTTCAGTGGCCTGTATTCTACTTAAGGATCTTTTTGTTGGTACCCGACTTTCGCTGCCGTACTGAAGAGTTCGAAGAGCCATTGGCTTATAAAACTTTATTCTTGTATGGTTGCCTTGTCTTATTTTTTAATGTATTATGTATAGTACCACATATTCTTTGAAACCTTTTGCAATTGAATGTTGATGTTTTTACTGGCATCTTGATCGTGACCTAAATAGCTGAAACTGACTTGCTCTAAAATTATTTATCAAAATAATTTTGGATCATAAGTAACTATTTCCCCAAAATGCCATCTCTTGAATTTTTTCTTTCGAAATGTAAACATTGTATTTTTTACATAAATGATTTAAGTAGAATAATGCATACTGTAAATCATCTTTTGTTTTCTGGATTATTAAAGCGCCTTCTCCATAGAGTAAAATATTTAAAATATTTGCTTTTGATATCTTAATACCTTTGTAAATAATTTGCTTCTAATTTTGGATAATGTCATCAATATATATCAAATATATAAAAAGTGTTGGTGAGACTGGAAATCCTTGTCGCACTCCTCGGTTTACCAATATAAAATCCGTTTAATTTATTCCTACTTTTATAACAATACTAGTTTTTATACAAGCTCTTTATTGCTTCTATTAACTTTTGAGTATAGTCATTATTTTCCATTATAGACCACTGTTTCACTCTATTTACATTATCAAAGGATTTAACAAGAATTATAGACATATGTGTGTTTATTGATTGAGTTCCTTTCTTTTTATTTTATTTATTTTACGTCAAAAAACAGTTAAAACTGCGTATGACGTGCTATGGGGAAAAGTGAATTGTGTGCACATTTTTAAAATTATCTGAACCCTACACTAAGCCATACACTACTTAAATTTTTAAAAATGCAGCTCTCAATATAATAAAATCTATTTTTCAAGGATAAATAAGCAGTAAATTTTGGGCTCTTACCCATGTTGTCCTTCGGAATAATACTTCCTGCCGCGATATGGAGAACGATAATTTGAATAACTATATTTCCCACTGAATTCTAGAAGGCGTGCACAGATAATGAAATTACATTTGCGTCCAAAAACAAAACAAGGGACCATCTCAGAATTTACTCAAAGGTTCACAGCAACAGGACGAAAAACCTGATCGAGATGAAGGTCATTGACACAGAGGCTGCGGTACAATACTTGATACAGGTTGTTTATACACATTTATACAGTCCAAACGGTAAATAATACATTAAATATCACTGTTAAAATTAATGTTACTTTGTTTGTGATGATCAGTGTAGTCTCTAATTGTATAGAAACAGTTTTGCTGACATGATTTCACTTGGGATTAAAGCTTTCTATCAGATTAAAATCGTTTGTCATCACAGCAAGTGTTGTAAAATGTACATGTAATTGTATGTGAATTTTTGTAATGGGCTGTTGATATTACTATTGATATGTAGTTTACGTCGAGTGTTATAGTAATAGACATCGGCATTTTCTGAAAATATATTACCGCCCTTAGGCAAGCCATTTTTGACAAAACCACTGATTCGTAAATAAACAGACAAGGTAATGGTAAAATTCCTAGATTAACGAAGAGAGGCTCATATGAATCACGTGTATTGGATTTGGTTATTATTCGTACAATTCTTTTTTGTAGTCTAAGTCTGGGAGCTATAAGATGTATTTCCCCAGAATATTATGCCATATCTCAGGCTGGAATGAACATTCGCGAAATATACACAACGAACAGTATGAAGGCTGACTGAATTTGCAAGAATTCTAAACGCGTAGCATAATGAACTTAATTTGGCGTTCAATTCATTTAAATGGACGTTCCATTTAAGGTTTGACTGAATTGAGAGACCTAAAAATTTTGTTGCCTTAACATCAGTCAATGGTACACTGTTCATTTTCAATGGAGCACAGAATTGTTTATTTGAAATCGACTTTGCGTAAAACCGTTTTCTTTTTCGTTTACTATTAATTGTTATTTGGAACGAATTTGAAACATCTGAAAGTGTACTATTTACGGTTTCTTTAGTGCAAAGGATGTTCGTATCGTCCGCAAAGAGAACCGTTCTTCCGTTTCGAATCGTCGAGGGCATATCGTTTACGTAAAGTAGGAACAGAATAGGGCCTAAAATCGATCCTTGAGGAACTCCACGTACAATGGGCAAAGAGTCGGAAAGGTGCGTACGTAATGTTCCATCATTTGTCAAGTATTTCCACTCTCTGAGTGTTGCAGTATGAATATATTGTCTGTACTCGATCTCCCTTTTCTAAACCCATTCTGTTCTTCACCAATGCGAGTTTCTGAGATACATTTCAGCCTCTTATTTAATATTCTAGTGTACAACTTGTATACTGAATTTAAAATGCTTATTCCTCGGAAATTCTTACAATCTTTGCGACCAACTTTCTTGAATCGGATATTACTTTCGCTGTTTTCCATGATTCTGGTATTTTATTAGTTTGCCAACAATTTACGATGTGTTGCAGTCGCCATTGGAGCATCATTCCGCCATACTTTAATAGTTCTGCATTTACGTTGTCTATTCCCATTGCTTTCCTATTTTTAAGTTCTTTCAAAGCCTCTTGGATCTCGTTTATCGTTATGGGATCGACTTCACTGCATATTGTTTCTTCTTGGGTTTCGTTTTCGTTATACCATAGATTTCTACAGTGCTTAATCCAGTCGGTCTGATCAATTACATCTATTCTCAGTGAATCTTTTTCTTCTTTGTTCAGATGTTTAAGAATCTTATAAGCAAAGTTTATTTTTCCATGTATATCATTTTCAATTTGGCTTATAAATGCGCCAGCTCCTGAGCTGGCGTATAAATGCTGAAGATAGGATGTTTGTTGGTCTCTTACTAGGTTTTCAAGCTTGCTGTTCGAATTTTTCAGACCTTATTTTCCTCTTTATGACTATAGCTTCTCTTGTCGCATTTTCAATGCAGTTTTGCACATTATTCCATTCTTTCTCTATATTGTTATCAGTTGGTGTTTCTAATAAATATTTCTGCAATATAGTTTGGTACAGCATTTTGATACTTTCTTCTTGCTGAAGTACTTTGTATACTTCTTCTAAATTACTTTTATGCCGTCTTGTAGTCCTCCATCTTTTCCAGAGATTGAACTTGCTAATTAATACAAAGTGATTAGAACCTATATCACATCCTCGATAAACTTTCACATCTTTTATTTGTGATTTCAAATTTTCATTTATTAGGAAATCATCAATTATTGACTTATATCCTCTTGCGCTTGACTTATATCCTCTTGGAAATTCTTGATTTCCAGCTATTATGAATTAGAATTCCTGCTCGCGCCCTTGTATTTTGAGATACACCACTATAAATCATTATGTATTCGTCCAGTTTTTTGTCCCTTTCAATTTTTTCTTAGTTTCTGTGATGATGGCAATTTGTATCTTTCTTTCGGGTAAACATTTTTCCCGTTCCATCTCTTTAGACCCCAATCTTCTTACATTCCAAGTTGCTATTCTTAATTCCTCCGAAATTCCGTTATTCTTGTCCTTTTCGCGCATTGGTCGTCATCTGTTTTCGTCCGGCTTTATCTTGTGAAGATTATGAGTATGGGATTAAACTCTGGAGAGGTTACTAGCCTCTCGCGAACTTTGTGGTGTGTTAGGGCTGCTACCTTATCGCCTTTCCACCGCCCATCATGTGTATTAACCCTACATGAAGGGTTGCTCCTTCCACCCAACTTTGCCCGTTGCATTAGAGACTTTGCCCGTTACCCTGGGCACGGGCTCTCCCTTCCAATCCCCGGCGAGACGGGTTCCTTCGAGGCCATCGCCTCGATGTAGGTCGTCTTCTGGTGTTGCTGAGGTCATCTTCGTGAGTACTTCTTCGTCTGACCCTTCATCATCGACCTGTCTGGCAAGGGAGGCCTAACAGTAGAAACGCTACCGCCGGCATACCCATCAGGGTCATGGGGGTACTCAAGCTCCACCACTATCATCAAGATCAAGTACTCCCTAGGTGGAACTCTATTTAGATACAAGTGTTTATTCGGGCATCGATTTTGAGTGTAAATGTGCCGATGCCACGCAGAAAAATGTATTTGGAAGAAAAACCGGACACTATGAATAAAGATTTTATCAATGCCTTACGTAGAGAAACAGATTCAAAAATTATGCGTTTAATTAGTCTAATTGACAACACGGCCTAGTACAGTAATTTAACCCTTCAGTTCGAGCCCAAAATTGGGTCAAGAGTGGTCGGTGGATAAAAAAAATAGTCCATTTTAAAAATTATTAATAATATTTATGAACAATTTGTCTTTTTGTTCGAATATAGAAGAGTAATAGTATCTAAAAATGACGAATATACTATTAAATTTATTAGAATTTTTATATATTACAAATACATATAACGAACATAAAATGGATGTATTTAAAGATTTAAACAAATATATTTTAAATATTGTGATGGGAACCCCAAACCCGCCGCCACGGCAACAACGCATGCGCGCAATGCGCGTGGGTCCGGGGCTGGGCACCCAAAAAAAGGGGGGGATACGTCACACCGAAGTGCGGGCGGAACAGCCGACAGGGTGCGCGTTAAATTTATCAATGAAGGGGGGCCAAACGGGCACTTTCTTAAAACAGCTGGCACCGGCATTTCGAAAAACCTCAGGGGAGGCACCCTTTAATGAGGGCATGCACGGGGGTTTTCTATTACTACCACTACTTTCCCAAAAATCAACAAAGTTTTTAACTTTGGGTCAATCACCTGAATGGCAAGAACACATTTATTGCATTTGTTTCCCAAAAATACAATTTGGGTAAGGATTCCCTTAAACTAAATTATATGTTATTTACATTAAAAAGACACCTTTCCCAATTTTTTCGTCTTTGGAATAATTACAAAATGAAAGTCTTTAGTTCACCTCTTTCGATGATTGCACAATCCGTAGTCGTCCCCGGGGTTGCGCTTCGCGAGCCACACCACGGCAAGGCGCAGCCAACCCGGGAAACAGCAGCGCGGGGCGGTGATGGTGCTCCTGGCCCGATCGGTGATTATTGAGGAAGTCGTCTGACGCCACCCACTTTCAACCCGGCCGCCTCAAGACTCGGCTGCACAATCATTCCTTCCGAAGGCGCCGGCCCGTTTAAATCGGAATAAATTCCTGATTGTTTTTATACTGGGCGGCCTGACTATGTTGGTCGCCCCCCGCACTGCCCCACTATCTACAACACGCGTCTAAAACCGGCGTTCTCTGCCTTCACCCGTCTTCCCCAAAAATCCCCGCTCAGCTTCCTGCGTCGCATCCCCCCCCTTTTTTAAGTTTTCGCCCATCGCTCCTTCACGTGATTGGAATTTTGAAATTTTTGGGCCCGAAATCTTAGTTTCCAAAATATTCACCGAGTCGGAAGCCGATAGGATATTTTCAAATTAACCTCATTTTCTGGGCGCCTGATTGGGGGTCTTTTTGTGCGTGTTTTCCCGGGGAGATGAAAAAAAGCAGTCCTTTCTGCCGTCTTCGGCCCTTTATATGGGTCCTACGGGAATCTTCAAAAGTACCCGGATCTCATAATTTGTTTTTCCCGGTGCCTGCCTCCCGTGGCCCCGGCCCCGGGTTGCCAAGGGCTGTCCCGAGGACAATTGTACCTAATCGTAAATTTTTTGAATCTTCTGGCACGCTTTCGCGCGTCTTGCGCTGAGCCGTGTCTCAGGACCAATCGGCGTGACAGGGGGAAGTTTTGGGGCCGGGGGACTAGCAAACCTATTGCAATATGTATGTGAGCAGATGTTTGTTTTTGAAAAAATCTTGTGCTCATATGTTTTTTGGGCTTAATTTGTAGGAAACCGATGAAAACCGCTAAAGGAGACCGGGGGGGGGGTACTACACACGGAGGCGCGGGCAATTGGTGGATAACAGTCACGCTGAATTTGGTTAGTGGGGCGAAGTGACATCTTACCAGTCATCCTGCTCCGGTTGAGAACCCCAGGATTTTGGGGGGCTCAATCGAAGGGGGGATTATGTTTACTAGTTATTTGAATACCCAAAAGAGATAGAATTTTGAAAAGGGAACCCGACTAAGTGGCAAACACGTTTATTGACAAAAGGAAAAAATTTTTAAAAAATTTAAAATTACATTTTTGCAATTAGTCCAGAACTATTGTTTAATTTGGAGATGGGCAAAACAAAAAAAATGGTGGCGGGGTCATGTTACCCCACTTTGATAGGACTGCACGCCCGCGGGGCCTTTACCGGGCAATTTTGGGGAGTCTCGACGAAGCACAGCTGAAGGGCCCGTACAGAGCAGGAAGGATCTCGTGATCCCGTCTCATGCCCCGGAAAAAAAGCAGCCGTTCGCCACCTTTTAATTCTTGTAGGGTGCGGTCCGACTGATCCACCACACGCAATTAAACACTGAGTGATGGATAGCCCCTTTTTTAACCGGCGTAGATAGTTGATTGATTGATTGATTTTTTATGTTTCCGGGGCGTCAACTGCACAGGTCATTAGTCCGTTTACTGAGTTTTTTTTTCCCCGGGGGGTGGTCTTCCCGTGGATGGCGGGTGGGGTTTCCCCTAACCAGGACTCTCCCACCAGCGGGCCCCCAGACGGGGCAAGCTCTAACCCCCCCCCCGGGCTCCGGAATGTGTGGTAGTGTAGTATGAGTATAAGTGGTTTTTTGGGGAGGGATAGGACAAGGAAGAGGAAGGACAGATCGCGCGCGGTCCGTGGCCCGTTTGGTAGGGTACTGCTCCGGCAGTCGCCTGGTGTTGATCGGAGAAACCACGGAAAACTACCGATCAGAGCAGCCGGCCGCTAGAATTCTCCTCCAGACAGCGACATTACATACATTTATTGCAGATATATTGACCCAACTTTGATTTATTAAATGGAACTCTATAGATTTTTTAGCTCATCGTAACAAGCGTGAAGAGACGAGTTCATGAATATGCATATCGCCATATGTTACATAACAAAAATTTCGAGAAATTACGTCGTTGAAACAAAACGTTTACTCTTTGAAAGACTGAAAACCTTTACCGCAGGGTCGACGCAACGGAAGGGAATGGCCTCTTCGCATATCATCCGGAATTTCTCGTTCAGATTACGGAAACCAGCAGTCGGCCTGCGTCTTTAAAACTCTTAATTTCTCGATAATTTTGTTATGTAACATATGGCGATATGCATATTTATGAACTCGTCTCTTCACGCTTCTTATGATGAGCTAAAAAATCTATAGGGTTCCATTTAAAAAATCAAAGTTGGGTCAATATCTCTGCAATAAAAAATGCAATAGAATAATACTATGCATGATCATATGTGCCCCTTGCATATAGTAGTTTTAGTGAAAAGCGCATCTCAGTATCTGCAACGGTTCCGGAGAAATATATATATATATATATATATATATATATATATATATATATATATATATATATATAATGTCACACCCACCGTGAACGGACATGAAAACCTCTACCCACGATCTTAATTAATAAAAATATTTTATTCGGCTACCCGCGCGGCCTTCGGCGTGACTCGACCTTGCACGGCTGACGCCCTTTCCCGTTGGTCATCATCTCTTCTCTCCCGCCGACCGCCCCCCGCCCTGCCGGCCGCCGCAACAGAGCGGACGTGAATTTA
Source organism: Teleogryllus oceanicus (assembly GCA_964035755.1). Lineage (NCBI taxonomy): Eukaryota > Metazoa > Arthropoda > Insecta > Orthoptera > Gryllidae > Teleogryllus > Teleogryllus oceanicus. The sequence continues at coordinate 182,632,535 of CAXIVR010000002.1, read as the reverse complement.
CAACCCCGCAGAGATATTTCTGTAACTTAGGTGACAAGTACGTGCCACGCCGCATAGGCCACGAAATAGTTTCGAAAAGCAACCGCTTTATTTTTCATTCAAGATGGACCCGCCCCGGCCAGCACCAGCGGTCCAAAAAATGCAGCATGTAATAGTTTGGTTTGGTTTTTTCGTGTTTCCGGGCGCGTCAACTGCTTTGGTCATTAGTCCCGTTAGTATAGTACATGTGTTTTTCTCGGGAGATGGTGGTGATCTTCCCCCGCTGGATGGCGAGATCCGGCGCCGACCTACCGTCGGCAAGTGGGGTTTCCCCCCTAACCACGACTCTCCCACCAGCGGGGCACCGCCCCAGTCGGGACAAGCTCTAAGCTCCCGGAATATGTGGTAGTGTAGTGCATGTTAGTAAGTGTTGTGTGGTAAGGAAGGATAGACAGGAAGAGGAAGGACAGATCGCGCGCGGTCCGTGGTCCGTTTGTAGGGTACTGCTCCGGCAGTCACCTGGTGTTGATCGGAGAAACCACGGAAACTACCGATCAGAGCAGCCGGCGTTAGAATTTCTCCTCAGACAGCGACTGAATTCGGCCTAGCTGAAAAGCTAGTGTCGAAAATCCTGCCGCCGTCAAGACTCGAACCCAGGACCTCCGGTTAGAGGCGCTGCAGTGACATCAGTTGATGCACTGAGCTACCACTACCGGTGCAGCATGTAATAAAACCTTGCACCACCACCCTTCGCATGTGCATGTGGAGCCAAGTGCGAGTAACGGAGCGCTTACTCTGTACATTTGCGCGAGGCGCGATGCCTTGAAATACTACGCGATTTGTCTTGGACGCCCGTGCGAATGAATGACCGATCGATCATCTCAAAAAAATCGCAGGGGCCAGCGATTCGCTTGGCGCACATGCGTGTCGGCAAGGGTTCTGGGTCGAAAGAATGATTTCAAAAATAGAGGCCCAGCTGCACTGCAGTCCACCGACACTGTGGTACACTCCCTCGCCCCGCGGCGTACACTCCTCGCCCGCATGGGACCGTGCAGCAAACATTCACGCCAAAAATGCAGCGGTAATTTTTTTTGTGCCACATGAGCTCGGGAACCGTTGGTTCAAGTGTCGCCCCGATAGCTGATGCTAAGCAAATCAGGGTGAGGCACACCGATCAGAGGTGGGGGATCGAAGCCTTCGTCTTGTCGGGCGTGAGGCCCCAAAAACATAACGATTATTACTACAACTTGCTACATTACGACTTCGGCTTCTACCGACTTCCGACTCGCAGCTCAAGCTTCGAACTTGGCACTTTGTATCCGAGCTTGTGTTGAGTTTGTACTTCTGACTTGTGCCTCGAACGTCATTTCAAAATGCTCACACAGAATTTGGGCGTCGTAAATGCGGTGGTATGCATGGCAAACAGTGGTATGCGTATCGAGCCAAAACGGGGGGCCACTGATGTCATAAGGACGCAATTATGTTACTTAATAATAAACTTGTGCGGAGAACACCATGCATTGACCGCGTTCCCGCGTTAGTCGCCGTCGCCACAGTGGGCCCGTAATAACGATCCGTCTGGCTGAAGGAAAAAAAACCGCTGCGTTTCGCCGGCACCCCGCCGACGAGGACGAAGTCATCACGTCAACACAGTAAGATCGTAATCGGGTTTCCATCAACTCCTCTTCCCCGCCAAAACATGGAAAGACTAGCAAATGATGCTAGGAGCGTAGATGTCAACATTAGGGCATGTTATTGCAGCGGCTAATTGTTTTTTTTTGCGATAATTTTAATTAAAATAGGAAGCCGCAATAAGTTTATCAAAATTTGTGGCAATCTCTGTAAGAATCATTCATTCCCATGCCCATCATCATTATCATAATTACCTTAAGTTTTAATTAAATATATTGTAAAACTTATTTGTTTTTATTGAAAAAGCACACGCGCGCACACACGCGCACGCGCATACATACGCGCACGCACACACACACACACGTGTGTGTGCGCGTGTGGGTTTGTCTTAATCGATAAACTCCGAAACCGTTCGCCCAATCTCCATGAAAGTTGGCACATTACATTCACCTGAGCTTCATTGTTGTTGGGGTTGGCGTGTGACGTGGCGCGGGATCGAGCAGGACAGGATGAGCGGGTGGTGCGGGATGTAGACGGACCGAAACTAATGCTGATCTAGGGAAAGCCAGCGAGGGAGCAACTGCAGCACGAGCACACCACGTCGTAGCAGCGCTGACGGAGCGGGAAGACGGCACGGCGACGGGGCGTAATTCTGCTAATATGTTCTAAGAGGTCTTTAAAGAAGATTATGTTCAATTCTTTTTAAAAAAACGAGTATTTTTGCATAATTTGTGCTTGGAATTGACACATTTTTTTTAAAAACATTTCCTCAAAAACAATTTTCAAAAAAAAAACCAAATTTTTTCCCTCGTATAAAGCACGAAAATCTTAAAAAATGAGGCAGATCTTATTTTCGTGGAACTCTCAATTTTCGAAAATTCCAAATTTAGAAAATAAGAGAAAGTATGTGCTGTAGTAGCTCAACTTGTATATGGTTTTCATTGATCCCGTCCGTCTTTGTTTGCTCACAAAGAATCCCACCCTACTTTTGTGTATGGTCTCCGATCCCTACTGAAAACAGAATTATCTTCACCCTTCCATCATGCTGGCAATGACATAAGTGTGAAGAACAAAAACTATAATACTTAAACTATAAAACTTAATAATGCCATATCAAGGTTCGAAAGAGTCCACAGAACCATTTCTAAGAGACACAGCATCAAAAACAAAACAAATTCGTAGTCATCAAACCAAGTGATAATATAGAATCAAGAATACAATGAAGATATTGTTTATTTATTTATTTATTTATTTTACGTCAAAAACAGTTGAAACTGCTTATGACGTGCTATGTGGAGAAGTGAATTCTGTGCCATTTTCAAAATTCTGTGATCTCCTTTGAGTCATATAATACAAAAATTTTGAAAAAACCTCGTGTAATAAAATCTATTTTAAAGGATAAATAAGCAAAAATTTTGGGCTCATCCAGGGTTTAAAGGAATAATCCCGCCGCAAAACATGGAAAAGATAATTTGAATAATTTTTTTCCCAAGAATTCTAGAAGACGACAGATAATGAAGTTACATTTATGCCCAGAAGAAAAAAAGGGGGCCATCTCAGCATTTGCTCAATGGATCAGGAAACGAAAAAAACTTGATCGAGGGGGGGGTTTGCCCCCGGAAGCTCGAAATACTTTTTCAGGTTGTTTATACACATTTATACAGTACAAATGGTAAATAATGCACTAAGTATCATTGATAAAATTAATGTTACTTTCCTTGTGATGTTCAGTAGTCTCTAATTGTATAGAAACAGTTATGCAGCAGAAACGATTTCACTTGGGATTTAAAACTTTCTACTAATTTAACGTTTAATGTTTCCCAAAGTAAAATAATGTACATGTATTGTAGGGATTTTTGTAAGGGCCGTTGATACGGGTTCCGATGAATATGATTTCTACGTCGGGTGTTATATAATATTTTGGCATTTTCTGAAAATATTTTCCCCGCCCTTAAGCAAGTCTTTTTTGAAAAAAACCACTGTTTCGTAAATAAACAGACAAGGTAAGGGTAAATTCTAGTTAAATTTAAAGAACCAAGAATCACGTGGATGGCATTTGGTTATTATTCGTACAATTTTTTTTGTAATCTAAAAGTCGGGGCTATAAGATGTATTTCCCCAGAATAATATGCCATATCTCAGGGGGGAATGAACATTCGCGAAATATACACAACGAGCGTATGAAGGTTGACTGAATTTGAAAAATTCTGAACGCGTAGCATAATAACTTAATTTTGTTTAATTCATTTAAATGGACGTTCCTTTTAAAAGTTTGATGAATTGAAAACCAAAATTCGTTGCCTTATCATCGTTCATTTTAAAGGAGCACTGAATTGTTTTTTAAAAGGGAAAACTGCATCAAAAACGTTTTTTCTTTTACTATTCATTTTTATTTGGGAACCAATTTGAAACATCTGATATTGTACTATTTACGGTTTCTTTATTGAAAAAGGATGTTCGTATCATCCGCAAAGAGAAAAATTTTTGTTTCAATCGAAAGGGCATATCGTTTACGTAAAGTAGGAACAAATGGGGCCAAAATCGATCCGAGGAACCCCACGGCAATGGGCAAAAATCGGAAAGGTGCGTACGTAATTTCTATCATTAAGTAAGGTTTTTCCCATTTCTGAGATCGTTGTTTGGGTACGAACATAACCAATCTAGAGAATACCACGGATTCCATGAAGGTAATTTTGAAAGTAAATGTCATGATCAACGACGCAAAATTTTTTGGAGATTAAAAAAATCCAATTGCCTCGTTTTGACCCAATGATGGGGCGACATTTTTAAGAGAAGAAAATTGGCTTTTCGTTGTTTTTTGATTTTCAAAACCATGTTGGCAATCTGAAAGCGCATCGTGTTTACTGAGAAAATTTTCCCGTTCGTACGAAAAAAAACTTTTAAATTTTAAAAACTGATAAAAAAGAAAGGGGCCCGATAATTTTCAATTTCATTTTTGTTTTTTTTGAAGAGCGGCAATTTTAGCTGTTTTGAAAATATCGGGAAACTTTCCCAGTAAAAGGACCCAAAATATGTGAGAAGGGCATGGGTATAATGGCATGCACAGGTCTTCAAAAAAGAACCCGGGAATTCATCTAAACGGAAATATTTATTTTTATTTTTGATTATTTTGAGAATTTCAAGGAAGAAGTTTCAAAACGAACATGGGCCCAAAATTTTGGGGAACGTCTGTTTTGAATTTTGTGGCTAAGACCTTAGTAAGATCGGCAGAAACCCGAAAAGTATTTTTAAAAAGGGGCCCTCTTTTGCCGGATCGTTCACATTTATATCGTTATTTTTTAAAACAACATTCTCACAAGGTTTCTAGTTGGTTTCCGTATTTTTATTATATTCCCATTGCTTTCTTTTTGTTTTTTTTTGTTAAAAAATATCCTGATCGTTTTTCATGATTTTAGCCTGCCTTGTGACTTTTCTTAACAATGATTTGTATTGTTTAAAGTAGAAAAGGGAAATTTGGGATACCCGGGGCGTTTAGAAATGAAAAAAAGAATTTGCTTTTTTTTACAAGATTTCCTAATTCCTTTGTTATCCAAAATTGTTTTTCCCTGAAATTTTTAAATTTTTTTTTTGAAGAGCAAAAAGTGTTATAATGAAATAAAAGAGTTGAAAAAGGAATTATATTTGTTGTTTGTATAAATATTAAAAACGCTTCCATGACTTGCATCAAGTAATCAATGAATAATTTTTTTTATTTTAGTAAACAATTAGTCTACATGTATTATTTATTTGTCAGGTTCGATTTTTAAAATTTAAAAATTTGTACATCATGGTCACTGACCCTACATCTTTGTTTCAACTTATGGGTATGTTTTGTTAATTATAATTTCCAATTTTTTATCAAATTTTGTGATCCATGTAAATTAAATGTAAATGTCAAAATTAAAGGGAATTAATTAAATTGAGAACTTTTCTTTTTTGAAGATTTGACTAGAAAATAAATTTAAAATTCCATACAACAATGGATTAAAAAGAGCGATTGCTGATTTTTTAAGTGTTATCTTCAGTTTTTCAAAGAAAAAAAATATAATCTGCAGCTCCTTTTTGGGGTCGTGATGAAAAAATTCCTTTTTTAGTGAAGTAAGATGTAACAGAAATTTTAAAAACATTTTTAACGGAAAACATTTAATTCCCCCCAGGATAAAATAAATTTTTATTCAAGATAAATACAAGAACCCCCATATGTAGGACCTTTTACTTTCTTTTGCAAAAAGCCGGGAAAGAATTTTGGGAATTTAAAAAATGTTTTTCATTGGGAGATAACCAATGTTCTGAAAGCAAAGAACATCAATTTGATTTTCGCCTGTAGAGTTGCCTCAAAAACTCAGTTTTTTTAAAAGGGTTGAACATTTGGTGAGTTTAATCTTTTTTATGTTTGTTAAGTAAGTGCAATAAATTTTGAGGATACAAATGTGAATCATTAGAATTAAAAGTTAGATTTAATAATAATTATTAATAATAATAATTAGAATTAATAATTAGAATTAAAAGCCTTTTTTTTCATTCTTTAGATCCTTTTTGTACCCCTACTTTAACAACAACTTTTTGTATGTCTACATTAGTAAAGAAATTTTTTTTTTTTTTGCCTACTTATTTTAGATAAAATAAATGCCTCAACTTCTTGGCCCTACTAATGAGTTTTGCAAGTGGCTTGGTCTCTAGTAATGAGTTTTGGAAGTAATGGCTGGAATGTGTTAATAAGGAGAGAAATTGCAGTATTATAATTTTATTTAACTGTTACTGATGCGAGAAAGTACATGCTGTTGTTGCCCCATTAGTTATTTAATACTGCGTATTGTTTATGCAGTGTAGAGACAGTATTGTAATACCACAAAAACAGCAATTTTTTGACAGAAAAACTCTCATTGGCTTGACCTTTAATGAAAAAGTGATAAATGTTGTTACTACGGTATAATATAAATTACCCTCTATGAAGTTGATTAGAATCATTTTTAATTTTTCCTCGTGTACATTAATGAATTTGTGAGTATAAATGCTTCAAATGATGTATTATAAACTTTCTGAAAAAATTAAATAACTTAACTTTTTTGTAAAAATTAGCTCAAAAAGTATACAAATGTAATTTTTTTAATGTACTTCTCACGTTGTCAATATTTACATTATCAGCTTTTTTATACATTATCACTTTTAGTACAATTCTTCAAAAAATTTCTGCTGTTGTCTCTCGAAAACTTGAAAGTATGGCTGAAATTCAGCTGCAAATTATAAATTTTCAGAAAAGCTCAAACAACATTTTCTTAAAAATGTTCCAATATTTTCAATGAAAATGGGTATATAAGAACAGATTTTACCCTTATACAATATTCTAAGTAAGTCACCTGTATTTCAGTTCTACTAATAGGGATATAGGGGAAAAATGAGAAAACGTGAAGAAATGTCTTTTAGGTGCCAATAGAAGACAGCTTAAAAGATGGGGCAAAACGGAAAGATAGCACAGAATACAGTCATTTTTTTTTAGTAATCCAAAAGTATTATTTTGTATGTTAAGTATACTGCTGAAATTTATTTGTTATTCACAAAATTTTATTGGTCTCTCTTATTTATTGACAAACTTATTGTACTATGCACTGTTGAATTACTATATTTAATACATATCATTATTCTTGGACATTTTTAACAGATTAATAAAATAACTAAAACCATTAATTATTAAAACAATATCCATGTGTTCAACATTTCAGGGATTAGCAAACCTCATCTTCAGGTCATCTAAAAATAATAACAAAAATTAGCACATACAGACTATTACATGAAATAATTACATGGACCAAACAAAAGTATGTGGCACCACACTTTACAGTTGTTAAAACAAGTCATGGTATCCATTGGACTGTATACTTGTGTTATACATGTTATAAATGTCCCACTAGAGCATTTAGACAGCGTGATGTGTCATGTTCAATTCCAACGGATGGACTGAATGGTCATGAGAAGTTGGTTAGTTCAATGGAAGGTTGTGTCCAATTCAGGATCAAGAGAGGAAATGGGGGAGGATGAGGGGTGGTAGAAAATGTTGGGGGTGTTAGAATGAAGATAAATGGTTTTAACACTGCAGATTGAGTTTGAAATGAATGCTTTTACATATATTTCATTTTATGGAGTAAATTGTAATGTTTTCTGAATTGGTTGGTTCAACATTGAAATTCATAGTGTTGTTATGTTTGTATTCCTGATATTAATTATATCAAAATTGAAAATCTGTGATTTTTCAATTCTAAGTCTGGTAAGGAAATTTTGCCAATTGAGATATCTAAAATGTTATTTTTATATTCATATATCTGTTATAATAAAGTAAAAATATGCCCAGTTGTTTCCATACCAGCCCTGTTGGTAGTTTGCAATAGAAAACAAAAGAATCAACCCTATCTAATTACAGACAAATGCCATCCTTCAAATATGCTATCAAAACAGCAGGGATAAATAACTTGATAATTTACCATAAAATCTACCCAGAACTTCAAAATTATTATTAAGGTCATCATTGATTTATGCATTTATATATCAAAATAAAAAATCTATTTAAGCTATTCAGGAACATATCACTGAAGAGAAAAGAAAAAGTATTCCACCATGGACAATACCTGACATTGACGTCGATCTATCTTAAATTTTCATCCATAAAGGCAAAATATCAGATGAAGATTGGAAGAGAAATCTACCAAATAGCAAATAAATAGAGAGATAATGTAAGATTTTCATAAAAGACACTGAAGAAATTCATAAAATCATAAACAGACTGCATTACTATTTCAGCCCTGCCATAACGATGTTCTATCTGAACAGCTCTCAAACAGCAAAGGATCTTGTCAGCAGCAAAATCATTGTTTTTTCATTTGTTGAAGAAATGAACATTATCTGAGAGGGTTTAGGGAGAATAAAGGGAACATTCAGAATTGCCAGCATAAATCTAAAAAGCCGTAATCACCTGATCCCAATCAAGATCCTGAAAAAATTTCAGAATAATCATTCTTAGAGAAGTACACAATTAAATTATGGGATCATGAAAAGCTTTACCATCTAAACTCCATCTTTTAACAAAATCAGTTTCAGATCTAACAATCCCCAATAAGGTAAAATAAAATAAAAAGATATAAAAAGTTAAAAATTGGGCCCCTTCTGTTTTACCCTTCCAACTAATGAAGAAAGAAAATGTTGGGGGAATCCTTTTAATTTAAAAAAAAAAAAAAATGAATACATATTTAATGGTTAAAGGGTTCAACAAATTATTTAAATTAGAGTAATTCATTATCTTTGCTTGTGTGCTTTGTATCTAATGTTGTTATATCTACTGTCTAAATGTTACTTATGTTTAAAATAATAGTGATTACAAACGACATAAGCTGGTGACAAGCCACACAATTAATTTTTAAAAAAAAGTCTTTAGGGCGAAATGACAACTCTTGAAATAGGAGTTTCGGCAACTTTGCACATATAGAAGGATGGGGGAATGCAGAAAAGATGGAACAATCACCGAAGAACATTGAACACCAACCCTATGCACAAAAAAATTGATGGTTTTTATTCCTTGAAAACCCACAAAGAATTTTCTGAAAAAAAGAAAAAGAAAAACAGATGTCAATAACAAGAATAAAAATACTACTCTCCAATTTCAGTCTAAAACACTTACGAACTTGAAATTCCCCTTCTACCTGTTGGCCCTACAATACCCTTCGCAACATTCACTACATGTTATATCAATTTTCTTTATTTCAACATTATCAGATATATTTACAAAATAGGAACACAACTGATCCTAACATTGATGAATATCAAAGAAAAATATTACAATTATTAAACAAGCTGTATTGGAAATATAACTCTGTAAAAATCAATCAAACAATTGTTTTACACAACAAAAGTCAATCCTGTAAAATAAAGCAATTTTAACAAAGTTATAAATGTTGTATTCTTCACATTATATGTTTTTGTATTATTTTGTTAGAAATCCTACTGCTATTATAATTGATGGTAATGTAAGGTGTTTTGCAATGAAAATAATGTAAATTTATGTTCTAAGTAACATTCATTCAAATAATACAATTATATAGAGCTATACAAGAGAACTAATGAGGATAAAGTTTTATGATTTGTTTCATTATCAAATTTTTAGGAAAAAAATATCAAAATCCTAAACATTATATTCCTTGAAAGTTTCACGCATTATGATAATATTGCAATATTTGTTTTTCCTCCCATTCTTACCTGCCAATACCTCAGAAATACAAGGAATATCATCAAGCTTCACTACAAACACTACACAACTGAGGTATCACATTACAACACTACGCTCTTACTGCTGTGGAGATGTGCTGTTTTTTAAAAAAATTTAATTGAATTGTTAAAAAATGATTGGGGAAGCCTTGAAATTTCTTTCAGAAGAAAAAATTAAAATAAGTTCTTCAATTATTCATATTCTACTCCAGAAAAAAATAATTTCACTGGAACAAAATGTCAGTTTTTAATTGTTTTTTAAGTAAAATAAGTACATAAATAAATAAATTTTATAAAAATTAATGCAGATGTATTGAAAATTTCGTTAACAAAAATGAAGACTTCAGTTTTAGGAACAGTACACTAAAGAAAATGTTTACTTTCATCATTGTAACAGACAATTCCTCCAGAGAATATATAAATTACTGTATAAGCAAAACTATTTAGACAATACAGATGTAAAGGATAAAAAATAACAGAGAAACGATCACTGGTGGGATGAGATAGAGCAATTTTTTGTATGAAAAGACGCAAAAACTCAAAGATGTTTTTACACTTTTAAAAACCAAAATGATAGTCTTTTTCCGAATTTCCTAAAAATTAGCACCAAGACCCATTTACAAGAAGTGTAATATATTGGAAATTTAAAACTATAGACTTCTAATACATACATCCTCCTTTACTGAAGTTCTTGAAAAAGTTATTGCTGAAAGAGTAATAACTTCTTGGGAAAAACAACAATATACTAATCAACACTCAACATGGTTTTAGGAGATATAAAACCATGAATACAGCTGCTGCTGATTTCATACACCTAAAACTCGATAATCTTGAAAATAACCTGAAAAAAAACTGGGAAAATTTATAGACCATCCCAAAACTTTTTATAGTGAAATTAACTTTTTAGTTACAAATGGGGGAAAACTTAGGGGTAAGAAAATATAGACCACTGGGGTATACAAAGATCAGAGGCAAAGTGTACAAATACTTTGGGGGCGACAACTGATTAAAAAAACAATTAAATTGATAAACATAACCCCGGGGTTCTAAAAAGGTATTATTGGGAAATGATATTGCTATATATCAATGACTTCTCATTAACACTGCAATATAAACTAATAACATATGCAGATGAAACAACTACAATTTGTGGCAATAAAGATCTAGCAACAGGGAATAATATGACAGACTTTTCAACAAATAGTATATAAAAACCTGAGAAATAACAACATACATCTCAATGCAAATAAAACTCAAACAACATATTTCCGCCATTGTAACCATAAAAACACAGGCAATGAAATCAATGAAGTAAATTAAGGGTTAACCAAATGGTTTTCCAAGTTTCCTTAGGAATTTATATTTATGAAACGAACTTTTGAGACATATTAAAATTTGAATAAATTGTACTAAAATTAATTTTGAGAAATCTCAAAAGATACAACACAACGGATATGCTTATGTCAATGTATTATGGAATAATTCATTCACATATACAATACGGTATAGAAATATAAGGGGACAGCAGGAAATAGGAATATTCACAGAATTATGGTACTTCAGAAAAGAGAATTAGATGCATTTTTAATCGAAAACCCAAACAACCATGCAGAAATGCATAAGACAAAGAATACAACAATTACAAAGAATATGAAATAATGATTGTAGTAGCATTGTATGAACGTGGAGTAATACTTCTCATGATAAAAAACACTAATGTCTGCTCTATACAAAACAACACAGTACATAATCACCATACTTGGGACAGTTAAATGACCACAGGATGTGTGTAGATAAAACGTGAACAAACAAATATTCTTACAGAGAAACAATAAAAAAAAAAATAAATATTTGTAACAATTAATGATTGATATAAATTAACTGAAATAAAATAAGGATTATTGTTACTATTATTATCATCATTGTATTTAATATTAATAACATAGTTGTATTGATTAAAAATTTTGTACATCTTATAATGTTACCCATTGAAGTTAATATTCAAGATGTAATTGAATGTAATTAAACTATTTAAGTAGTATATACTGACATTGCTTGATGCTTGTAAAACCAAGTTATACAAATAATAAAATTTCGGGGTTATTAACCGATGTTTACTTGGTTATGTTTCAAAAACCCGTGCCCATCAAAAAAAGTCGTTTAGGGGTTTGTTAAACAAGACTTTTCAAGAGAATGTTTCAATACAAAAACCATTGCACCTAAGCTCGAATTATTTTAATTGATTAAAATTTTGTATATCTTATAAGTTAATTTAAAAAAATTTAAAATATAATTGTTTAATATACATTTTGTAGTTTTATACGTGTTTTGATGTTTAATACCAATATATAAAAAAATAAAATTTATCAAATTATCTAGCATTGCAGGATGTTTGGGCCCGTCAGTTTTGTTTGTAAATACACCAGTGGTTTTAATTTGGTTACCTCTTCTCCCTTTTTTTTGGTTCCTGTTTTTTTTTTTCCTAAGGGGTTTTTAATTTAAAGCAGTATTGAAAATCATTTGTTTTCCAGTATCTGAATACGTTCCAATCATTTTTTTTTTGACATTTAAAAGGGAGTCTTTATTTCAACTATTTTTTTTCAGTCTTTTTGAATTATATTCCTTTTTTTGATTAAATTTGGGTTTCTCTGAGATATATCAAAAATTCCCTTTGTTCTGTTTCAATTTTGTTCCTCGCCCTTTTGATGTCATGTTATATTTCCCCAATTTTGCTTAGAGTCACGTCTTCAAAAATTTTTCTTCATTATTTCATTGGGGCATTTCAATTTTATTTTTGACTGGAGTCCAAGATTGTCTAGATAGAAAATTTTTCAATTTTTTGGTTTTTCTCCTCCTATTATTGCCTTAACCCATTTATTTCCCTTTTTTTGAAATGTCATTACTTTTGGGATTTTTTGAGAGATGCTTAAAAACAATAGCTTATTTTCGGGGTTTTTATTTCCCTGGGCACCTGCATAAATTTATACTTATTTTAAAACTTAAGATAGATTATGGAGATTCATGGAATAAGGACTACTACCCCCCGAGCAATCGCGGGAAAAATATTTAATGGAGTTAAAACCCCATCAGAGGGAGATCAGACAACCCAAAAGAATACAAATTCCCAAATAATTAACGTTCCGGCTGCATTTTCAGACAATTTGAATCCGGTTGTAATTTTTAAACCCAAAGCATTCAGCTTTGGCGATAAATTTTTGGGTACATTGTAACAGGACGAGTCCTCAACGCCCAATGAAGGCACGGAACATGAAATGCCGGGGTTTTTAATTTGAAAACGGGGAAAAATTTGGGGAAAGAGTTTTAACATCATTTTACAAAAGAAAAAAGGGAAAGGGTGGATGTATCATTTGGGAGGGAATGTTTAACTTCCCTGCCGTAGCCGCCATGTCTTTTAAATTTTTCATTTGGGGCTGACAAAAAAAAGGTAGTATGTATGTATGTATGTAAATAATTTTGATAAGTATTTTGTGTGTATGTATGTATGTATGTGTATTTTATGTTATGTATAGGCTCGTGGGGGGCTAGCTCAGGGAAGCATGTAGATTTTTGAAAAATGGATGGTTTGGGTTTAGGCGTGAGAATTTTTAAAAAAAATTTAGAACGCAAATGAATTTTTAAAAAAAGATTTAAATTTTTTGATACAAAAATCAAGGGCTGGTAAATTTCTTTTCATTTTTTCTATAAAACTAACACATTACAGGAAATTTATTGTGGGAAATGAACGCGGCGGCACTTCCTGGGAAGAGTTTCTTTTTAAAAAAAGGGTTCGCCTGAAGGGGGACTAAGATTTTTCCGCAGATCGACAATCAAAACACAGTCACCCTTTGGGGAGGTCCCTGGGGGGGAACCTCCACAGGTCGCCGAACCCCACAAGGGGGCGTCCCGTGGGTGCCGGGGAAAGCCCCGACCCCGCGTCGGCAGCGGCGGTTTCGATGGAATGTGGCCACGGCGACCCGGGAGCGGCGACGGCGGTGGTGCGTGAGTAGAAAAGGAGACAGCCAAGATTCGGGGGTCCAGCAACGCGTGATAACGTCGCGTGTTTTGACGGGGGACGCGGGGTGATTTTTGGGAGGATAAAAGAGAAACCGACAAGGGTGGCCGGATGAACTAATCGTCCTAATTTAAAGCAAAGGGGCCTCCCTTCTCTGGCTCTATGCTCTGCGAGCTGAGCGCACGCGCGCTCACCTCCTACCGTTCTGATGCGCCTGGGGCCTCCCCCTTTTGATGCGCCAGGGGTTTTCCCCCCGTTCTGAGTGCCGTGGCGCACGCCGCGCTCCGCCTTTTCTCCCCCGTTTTTCAAATGTTCGAAGTTTCAGAAATTGTACTAAAACATGCTTCATTTGGGGAAAAGGGTTTTCCCCCTCTTACCCAAATTTGGTCCAATAATCTCTGATTTGCCGGGGTGTCGGCGGGAAATTTTTCCCTGGCCTCTCACCGCAAATTTTTTGGAAATAAAGGGTGGTCTCTCCCGGTTTCCCAAAATGCGCAGCCCCCTGCCAGCTAAATCCCGGATAGACCCGCGCGTTGGCGAAAAAAAAGTCCCCCTGTTTGCTCGGCGCCGAGGTTGGGGAGCATTGGGGAAAAATTACCACCCGACGGTTTGAAAAAGTAAAAGGGGCCAGCTGTGATTACGCAACATTTTGTTTGCGATTATCCGGGGACAATATTCGGGATCGTTAAGTATGTATGTATGTAATGTGTTATGTATGTATGTGTGTATTTTTGTGTTGTATGTATGTTTTGTATGTATGTGTGTATGTATGTATGTTTTTTTTTTTTTTTTTTTTTTTTTTTTTTCCGTTGAGGGGGAAAAACTTTACTATTCCAGGAAAGTAGCTCCTCCCGGGTATGTCGGGCCCGGGTAAGCATATCCCCACCGACTAAAACCACCTCTCCCTCTCTTACCCCCCTGGAACTCCCTTGTTTACGGGGAGAAACCAGTACCAAAAGTTTAAAGAAAAAATTTGGAGCCTTTTGAGAAAATCTTATTTGCATGTTTTTTTTAAATTGCACATATTGCATGTAATTTTATTTGAAAACTACTAAAAGTTTTTAAAACAATGTACATGGCTTGTTGAAAGGTCATTTTCATGTACTATGAACAACACTCAAGTGTAATTAGAACAATAAATTTGTTTGAAGCAAAAATTTGAATCTTCAATTTTGCAGTTATAGGAAGCCGAAAACGGTCCTTTGCAATTTTCGAAAAATTAGACATTTTCAGGAATAAATATAAGACCTCTTAAGCTTCTTTTTATGCTATCTAAGGTCCAAATTAATTCAAAAATTGTGCCGTTTTTTAAGAAAAAATGGTTTAAAATAAAATTGTTTATGTTTGATACAAACTTTCGCAAAAAATACTATTACAAAAAACACTTATACATTATTTGAAGATCTGTTTGTGATTAACACATTTCGTTTAGAAAAAAATTGCTTATCTTCACAATTGTAGTTGTAGGAAAAAGCAGAAAAAATTTTGAATTTTTTGCAATTTGTAAAAACTGAATTTTCAACGAATATGAGACCTGCACCATTCTCTCGAGTGTTCTTCACACTATTGGAGGTCAAAATTTAATCAGAATTGTTTTTGCTGTTTTTGAGAAAAATGTTCAAACAAAATTAAAAATTACCTATATTTCACGCAAAATTACGAAAAGGTCATCTGCCCAAAGGTCCACATTTGGACTTCGCACACTGGGTTAAATCTTGTCTATCACTATATTCTAATAATTTCTGAATTTCTCTAGAAACCTCATTACATCTCCATTGTATCACAAAAATGTGTATCAGCACTTTAATATTCCCATCACAACTGTACAACACCTATTACTCATCACGCCGCAACTCCCACTGGCCTCACCTTAATGTGAGTACTAAAACGCAACTTATGAAAAATGTTCCTGTCGCATGGACATGCGTACTGAAAACCGACACGGGGTATTTTTACTCTTTTGTGATGGCAAATGTTGTTGTTAATATCTCCTGGTAGAATTCCTCTTAGATCGTTTGACAATCAAATAAAGTAATAACTAGTGGCGCTACAGAATGGCACAGACTTTCTTGTACTAGTTAGTTTTCTAATTTCTTTGGTCTGTGCTAGCTATTTGAACTCGACACCCATATCGCCAGCTAATTTTTTTTAACATTTTCTCGATTTTCGATGTTTTAATGGTAGAACCCAAATATTACTTTAAGAATACTAAAGAAGAGTAAAACATCATTCTATATGGCAATTTTGTAAAAAATCTGGGCACCGTTTTTAAGAAAATGGCGTTTAAGCGTCACTGTAAATGCGAAATTTAAAGCTCTTTAAAAGAAATTCGAGTTTTTCGGAAATCATCGAAGTCCTTGAAGCATGTGAACTGCAAATGCAATGATATTTACAAATTGCTGAAAATGTGCCTATTTACGGCGTGAGAGATCTTTCAAAGAAACTATATTTATGTAATTTTCGGTAAAAAAAAAGCAAACGATTACAGCAACACTATTTTTATGTCCTCTTAAACAGCTTAACAAGCACTATTCATTGAAAATTTTTCAAGAGCAAATTGAAGTCATTTTGGAGAAAATAGCGTTTAAAACGTTTTAGAAAACGTGGAATTTTAAGATACCTTAATAGAAAATCCGTTGAGTTTTTCGAGAAACTTTATCCAATGACATTATTTAAAGCACATACACTCATAAATACAATACCTTGAATAAATCGCCGAAAATGTAAATATTTTTACTTTCTCACGTCGTAAATGTCTTTTGTAATTTTTGAAAACAAACCTATAGAGCAATACATGATTATAAATATCTTATAGAGTAGATTTAGCACTATCCATACCAATATTTTGAAGAAAAAATTTGGAGCCTTTTTCAGAAAATCTTGTTTTGTATTTTAAAATTGCACATATTGCACGCAATATTGCTCGAAAACTACTAACATTTTCAAAAACTGAATATGACGTTATTGAAAGAACTGATTATGAACAACAAACTGCATTTGAAGAAAATCTCTATCTTTAATTTTGTAGTTGTTGGAAGACGACGGAAATAATTCAAACTTTTAAGTTATGGAACATTATGAGTTTATCCTGATAATCGAACCTATGCTACCTTATTAGTGCAATTTATTCCAATCTTACAATAATTTAAAGAAAAAATGTGGAGTCGTTTTTTGAAAATAGATATTTATATTTAGTCCAAACGAGCTCTCAAGGACGCAGCCGGAAGGTTAATCATGAGGCGGAGCTGATAGCGAAGCCGAGGTTAATGTTCCGCCAATTCCTTAAAGACTAATGGAGATGAGCATAATACAATGATTTTTGGTAATTTTTGCCTTAGCTTATCGCTTGCTGTACAACTTTTATCACTTTCATGAGTTCAGAATTGTCATTACGGATTTCTTATAAAGTGGGTTGGTGGTACTGATGCTTGTTTATGATCACACAGTTGAATGTTTTTTCTACTAATACAAGCAGAATCTAAACTCGAGAGTTCATAGTGTTCATAGTAAACGGCCGCTAAAAATGATCAAGAGTCCATTAAAATATTTTAGCGGCTGCTGCTATGGACGCGATCTTAAAGCAGTATTTAGGGGTGGTTGGCTGCTGATGGGCTATGTGTTGACTAATGTAAAAAACAAAATTGAAAATGTCCCAAGGGCTTCATGTAAAGTACCCACAAATTTTAAAGAATGTGTTTCAAAATCTCAATGCTTCAACTAGAGCAAGATGGACAGTGGTTTCTTCAATTTGGAAATGATTGTACGTGAGGGTCAGGCGCTAGGTTTGTTCACATACGACGGACGGACGGACGGACGGACGGACGGACGGAGGTTAAAAACAAAACACTTTGTGTATCAGGGACCTCAAATTGCATTTCTTTGAAAATCGAAATCACCGGCAGCATTACATAACTTTCTTACTACGTACATTACTCTCGTATATACGCATGTGGCCAAGTGCATACGAGAAAGTGAAGACTTCCATGGCAGACAGCCTGACCCTGACATAGACGAGGACAAAAACAACCAGGCATGGATTCTATCAATCCGGGGCAGATGATCGTGGTCAAAAGTTGGCTATTCTGAATCTGAAGTAGTTTCGTGCTTCACATTGAAAATTCAGTCCGATATTGTTGGATTTGTGACCGAACTGCCCCCTTTGCTCATCACTAAAATCTGAACCTCTTTCAAATGTTTTTACATACATTTCCAACGCTGCGCAAAACTCAACCTTAGTTTTTTCCTTCTAAGTTTCACGTTTTTATTTTCTCGCCTACGAATTTAAGAAGAGAAAGTTTTGTATTATCGAGAATGGTCCGATTTATTTATAGATAGCCAGTTTTGTTGTAACATTTATTGAACTACGTTTCCTGAAACCTTTTCGGTTCTTTTTCAAGAAATACTTATATGGAATTAAAACAAATTTTATTAGTTCAAACTATTCGGTTCAAATTCGCATACCATATTAATAGAGTAAATACTTTATTTAAATGTTGTAAAGGGCTGTTAAACAATCGCTGAACAATGTCGATCTCTGGCAAATAATAGTCCACGGAATATTATTCGTCCGTCCGTCTACCTTCCGTTCGTCCATTTGGAATTCCGTCCGTCCGTCCGTCCGTAATTAGTCCGTCTGTTCAGGCTTCGTCTGCTCGTTCGTTCCGTTCGTCTGTGGGCTTTCTGTCTGGGTTCTGTATTTTCTGTTCGTCTGTCTGTTCGTCTGTTCGTCTGGGTCTGTTCCGTCTGCCCGTCTGTACTTTCTCCGTCTGTCTAGGCTTCCTCTGTCTGTCTGTACTTTCTTTCCGTCTGTCTGCATTTTCTGCTCCGTCTAGCTTTCTTTCTGTCTGTTCGTATTTTCTGTCTGCTCCGTATTTTCCGTCTGTCTGTATTTTCCTTTCCGTCTGTTCGTGTACTTTCTTCCGTCTGTCTGTATTTCCTCTGTCTGTCTACTTTCTCTGTCTGTCTGTAGCTTCTCTGTCTGTCTGTACTTTCCGTCTGTCTGTATTTTCTGTCTGTCTGTATTTCTTTCCGTCTGTCTGTATTCTGTCTGTATTTTCTGTCTGCATTTTCTCTGTTCATTTCTCTGTCTGTCTATTGTACTTTCTCTGTCTGTATTTTCTCTGTCTGTAGGCTTTCTCTGTTCAGCCTTTTCTTCTGTCTGTGCCTTTCTTCTGTCTGTGGCTTTTCTCTGTCTGTATTTTTGTCTGTACTTTTCTTCTGTTCGCTCTGTCTGTGTACTTTTCTTCTGTCTCGTACTTTCCTCCGTCCGTACTTCCTCCGTCCGTACTCTTCTCCGTCCGTACTTTCCTCCGTCCGTACTTTCTCCGTCCGTATCTTTCCGTCCGTACTTTCTCCGTCCGTACTTCTCTCCGTCCGTACTTTCCTCCGTCCGTACCTCTCCGTCCGCTTTCCTCCGTCCGTACTTCCCTCCGTACTTCCGTCCGTCCGTCCGTCCGTCCGTCCGTCCATCCGTCCGTCTGTCCATCCGTCCGTCTGTCCATCCATCCGTCTGTCCATCCAATCGTCGTCTGTCCATCCATTCGTCTGTCCATCCATTCGTCTGTCCATCCATTCGTCTGTCCATCCATTCGTCTGTCCATCCATCCGTCCGTCTGTCCATCCATTCGTCTGTCTGTCCGTCCATCTGTCCGTGAGTTCGTCAGTCTGTCCATCTGTTTGTCCGTCCGTCCGTCCGTCTCTATCTGTTTGTGGTCAACGCCTAGGCTCTAAACTGTTCATGCGATTTTCCAAAAATTAGACTCCTCAATCCATCTGTACGAACTCAAAGCTTCTGGAAGTTTCAGATGGATATTTTGATTTTGATATAATTTAGATGAAGCCTTCAAAACAGTTTCAATTTCATAAAGAATGGAACCAAATTTTTTATTAAATTGTGTCCGCCTGAAGAACGCTGGGAAGAGAGTGGCGTGCAGTCTCATGTTCGCTGAATTCTCCGATTTTGAAAATTGCAAAAGTGTATGTGTTATATAAAAGTGTTATTGCTAAAGTGTATGTGTAATATGTAGTTTTGGGCTTCTTCCTACCACTACAGTAATGAAAAGAGATTTATTCTTTAACGAACTGTTTTTTAAGACATTTAATTAAGGTCATGTTCAATTTTTCGAAATTATGAGAAGTTTTCATGTATTTTTGCGGAAAATGAGGCAATATTTTTGTTAAACATGTTTTCTCAAGCCACTCAAGTAACGGTAAATATATGTCGCTAGTCCCTTTATGAATCTCCGTATTTTCGAAAGAAGCAAAGAGTTACATTGCAAAACTGCACAATTGTGGATTGAGATTTTGCCTTAGACAAAGTCTGTTGTAAAAGATCAGCTCTTTAAAAAAGGTCAAGTACAATTTTTCTAAGCAACAAGTAGTTTTCGCGTAATCTGTGTTTGAAATTAATATAAAATTTATACAAAAAATTCTCAAACAACTCTCCAAATCTTTTCTTCATTTTTTCCCGCGCTTAAAGGAATGGCTCTCTCATTTTCGTTGAACGCTCAGAATTTTCGGAACTTGCAAATTTAGAAATAATGCAAGAAAGCATATGCTATTGTATCACCACTAGTTTTAATTGTCGTGATTGTCTCCTTTCGCCTGTGATTGGCTGTCTATCATCTGTTAACCCACCTACAGTGCGTTATCTCGTCAATTTAATAAATATTTATAAATTACCTCTTTTGCACTTCAAACACGACAAAGTTAAAATAAACATGTTTACTTTTGCCTGGAGCCAACTAATCACTAACGTCCACATTTTTATAATAGCACTTCCCATGTTTCGAACTATGATCTTTATAGTTCGTTTATGAGATATGAATTATCTTAGTATATTACGTAATTTGTTTATCACGAATCTGTCAACAAAAATAATTGGCTGCGTAATTCATTCTTCACTACGAAAATACGTAAAATTTCATTTTGTAAGAAATTAAGAGGGAATTTCGTATTTTTTCTAAGAAAAAATTAAAATCATCTCGTCCTAATCAAATCTAAATTTTCTACATTCTGCCCTTTTACTAAAACTTATCGCCAAATGTCGCAACCGGTAATGACGACACTACCTTAAGCAACATGTTCCTAATTTTCCACACCGAAAGTTTCCGGCGTAAAATCACTTTCGTATTGCCTCTGTCCAAATTCAGAAGTCCATTCGCGCACAGTTCTGCGCAGTACAGTTACGTCACAGCCGCACACATTCAGACGCCGCCAAGGCGGCAGGAGAGGTGATACGTTGCAGTGGAGTTGGAAGGCAGACCAGCCTCCGCCCACCGACCCCGCAAGAGCAACTCCTCATCCAGGTGGGGGCCCGACGCCGACGATCGACTACGCACACGCAGCACAGGAATCATTATAGTGCCGGGTGTAAAGCCTGAGTCAAGTGCTTCAAGGTAGAGGAGACATTGTTGGTCTCGGAATGAGTGTCTTCTTATGATGTATTTGACAAGGTTCATAAGTGATCGTGTTATTAAGTGAATATTAAATTCAGTGTCATGTGAATTAAAATTGCAGCGGGAGCAGTGACGCGGTGTGATTCACACAAAACTCTTAAGGTCGTCAGTCTTCTGATACTAGTCGGCGTGTTGTTCGCGTTACCGGAAGACACCGAATTTTGCGTAAGTGAATACTCATTCTTTTTAATTGTTCGAATATACCAGATTTAGGTGAATATTAAACACAGAAAAAATTAATCCTCATATTCTTAAATGTGCTGTAAAGCTAAGAGCGAATTAACCCTCCCGCAATATTCGACTTTTTGTTTGCTAGTTAATAAAATACTATTATTTTCCAGAAAATGCGAAAAATATAATCTTAAATTTCAATATCTGAATTGATACTTAGAGGCTTATTTTGAAATCACCAGCACGATCATTTCTAATGTGCTACCGTGAATCAAAATACATAGAAGTTAAAATTTCAGAAATAACATGAAAGTCTGTATAGAGTTTTCTCATGCTATGCTATATTCTGAAAATATATCGGCATTGAATTATTTAAAAATCGATTCCTTTGTTAATAAATGTTTGGTGTTTATTGCTTTTTTGGAAGGCACAATCATTATTTGAAATTTACTTTGAAGGAACTTTCAATTTTATGAAAAGTATCCGCGAACATATGAAGAAAAATATAATTTTTTCGAAATAAAAAAATTCTCAAATCCTCTCAACATTTGTTTTACGGGCCTCTGGAAAAAGAGATAGAAATGCAGGTCGTTGACCGAAGCACAGTTACAAATATCTCAAATTTCAGTGATCAAAAACAAGGCATACAAACCTCTTTCTACATTTTTGGATTGCAGAATGCGTCGTCCATGAAATCAAAGTGAAATGAAGAGAAGCATTTTTGGAGAGGTCAGTGAAGTTTAACTTACAGAAAATGCAAATTTTTATTGTATTAATCCTCAGTTTCATCCCTGATGCTACGACTGTTTTCTGTCGTGCGCCGAGGAAGGAAGAATCTTCAGTTTCACGTGTGCCGATTCAAAACAGCCATTTTTTGCTACTTCAGACCACACTCGGCAGCATCATTTTTGCTGCTGCAGGCTATTAGCTTTTATTACACAAGACCCAATGTCCACGTCACACATGTTTTGTCATTTTTCTTTTGTTTTTCAAATTTGATTGGCTCTTGATTCCGTCTCCACATGAAAGCATTTAATAAACGACTATTCAAATCATTTTAAAATCCTTACACCACGCAAGGGAAATAGTATTCCGCGAAATACCGCGAAAAACGAAAATACAAAGCATTATTAACCAACAAGTATTAAAACATCAACAAATCAAAGTTTTCTGTACAATCATTTTAAGCCGAACTACCACTCAGGTGCTAAAATTTACTATAATTTTAATAAGAAAGAAGAAGACCTCAGATTGGTTATTACTATATTCCACTTGAAAGGACATTTTTCATTATTCTGTTAATATTTAGATAACTGTGAGATTCCAAAGGTTTGAATCAGAATAGTGCTACTCTTTCTCAGGATTAAATTAACTTTTCTAGACTCCTGGTACAAATACCAACAAAAGCAGCTGTCGCTCAAAAGATGTTTTATATTTTGAATCGAACAACAACATCAAACTTCACATTTTGCTAATTTTTGATCATTCTCTTGAATGTCGTACTTCTCCAATCAAAATATATTATGTACTGCGCTTCTGTGGACCCCAAGCAGTCATAATCGTCAATTACTCAGGCCGATTTCCGACAAAAACTACGTAGATCAAGCATCTTGGTCCTTCATGCTGATCTCTGATAGGTTGACAGGTGAAAGGCGTTTTACTCTATAACATAAGTAGAGAGGAGCCACTCGCACCTGGGACCTGAAAATTATTGTATTTTTCAGTTTCAATTCGTAATTTCTATGCCGGAGCTTTTACGACTGTACTTGTTAACACTCCAGTTCTGGCTGTATGTAGGGAGTAAATTGACGGGGGCTATGTAGAAGATCGCCCTAGTGTGTTTCATGTTTGGCGTTGAAAGAAGTATTGATTTTTTCCACTATATTCCTTCAAAAAGTTCTGATTTTTCC
Organism: Teleogryllus oceanicus; assembly: GCA_964035755.1. Taxonomy (NCBI): domain Eukaryota; kingdom Metazoa; phylum Arthropoda; class Insecta; order Orthoptera; family Gryllidae; genus Teleogryllus; species Teleogryllus oceanicus. The sequence goes on along the minus strand of CAXIVR010000002.1, from coordinate 182,609,124 downwards.
AGGGACACAGTTAAGCACTATCTAGGTTCCTCTTTGTGATATTAAAATTGAAGGGAAAAAAACTTTCCCACGATCATACACTTGGGATTTACCCATATCATGATACGCAATCTAAGATCGTCTTCGTTTCACTACTTAATTGGTCGAACCTTGGAGACAATTTAAGGATAATGAACCAGAACGTGATATTCAATATGTGACCAGCATTGTACCATCAGTGCTGCAACAATCGATAATAAATCTATAATAAAATTTACTTTTATCCAAAATTTTATAATAAGAATCACCCCTAAACGTCCTCCCTAGAAACATAGCCGAAGATCAAACTTGCTGTGCTAAAACAACACGTACTTTTTCGCATTATTTCTAACTTTTGCAACTTCCAAAAATTCAGATTTCATTGTTTGAACAGAGAAAAAAGTAATCAAAAATTTGGAGCCAGTTTTGAGAAAATTTTGAAAATGTTAAAGCTTTATGATAATTATCTCCAAAATCAAAATATCCACTTCAAATTCGCCGGACTTCCAGATCGGCCTATGCGATTGCAATTTTGGAAAACATCGTCAGAACGGTTTAGGCGCTGGTTTTGACCACGGACGGAGAGACAGGACACTGACGTTTTGCTGTAAACCAATATTTCAGTATCAAAGACCCACGAAACGTGGATTCTGACTACACAACGTGTTATAATAAATTATTACTTATAATACGTGAATGTATACGCGTATATACGAGTATATAATACGTATATTGTATATACACAAGAATAGGAATAATATTGATTCCCTTTCTTCGATACCAGGAAAAGTAGCGACTTTTCTGTGAAAAATTGACGTCATCAAATTCGCTACTTTCCGTTGTAGCATTACAATACTTTCTCTTCACTACGTAACGACGCTTGTAGGCGACGAAGGAAAGTTAGAAAACGATTTCCGCGCAGACGCTGGAAGGTGCCAATGACCCAGTTTTCTTACGCATCTGCATACTACATTTGGTATGTAACAATTTGTCAATAATTTGTATAATTTATATTTTTATATTTCATGTTATCCTGTATTGTTTTTCAGATAGGTGTGAAGATAAATTCAAAATTACTGTTTCAAATGTATATTGAGTGTGCTACAGCTACTACAGCAAAACATGAGAAAATCCGAGGTCAAAACTTCGAAAAAGGAGCCGATTCCCCTCTATTTACTATGGAAATTTCAGCCTCATAGGGCTAATAGTTTACGAGATACAGCCATTTAAAGATTTCAATTTCGTTTACATAGTAAAAAAATATCAAAACTACCGTCGTTACTAATAATACGATTGTAATTAAAATTTTGAATGAGAACTCTTCTATTTAAAGCATTTTTTCGTAAATTCAGCAAAAAATGAGAAAAATCCCAGGTCAAAACTTCGAATAAAGAGGCGATTCCGTCTATTCACTATGGAAATTTCAGCCTCGTAGGGTTAATATTTTACGAGATACAGCCATTTAAAGATTTCAATTTCCTTTACATAGTAAAAAATAATCAAAACTACCGTCGTTACTAAAAATACTATTGTAATTAAAATTTTTATCGAGAACTCTTCTATTTAAAGCATTTCTTCGTGAATTCAGCAAAAATGGGAAAATCCCAGGTCAAAACTTCAAAAAAGAGGCTATTCCCATCTATTCACTATAGAAGTGTCAGCCTAGTAGGGTCCTTAGTTTACAAGATACAGCCATCTAAAGATTTCAATTTCGTTTACATAGTAAAAAATAATACAAACTACCGTCGTTACTAAAAATACGATTGTAATTAAAAATTTTAATGAAAACTCTTCCATTTAAAGCATTTTTGTAGTAATTTCAGCAAAAAATGAGAAAATACGAGGTCCAAACTTCGAAAAAAGAGGCGATTCCCGTCTATTCACTATGGAAATTTCAGCCTTGTAGGGCTTATAGTTCACGAGATACAGCCATTTAAAGATTTCAATTTCGTTTACATATAAAAAATAATCAAAACTACGTCGTTACTAAAACTACGATTGTAATTAAACTTTTGAATGTGAACTCTTCTATTAAAAGCATTTTTTCGTAAATTCAGAAGAAAATGAGAAAATCCTAGGTCAAAACTTCGAAAAAAGAGGCGATTCCGTCTATTCACTATGGAAATTTCAGCCTCGTAGGGCTTATAGTTTACGAGATACAGCCATTTAAAGATTTCAATTTCGTTTACATAGTAAAAAATAATCAAAACTACCGTCGTTACTAAAAATACGATTGTAATTAAAATTTTTAATGAGAACTCTTCTATTTAAAGCATTTTTCGTAAATTCAGCAAAAATGAGAAAATCCTAGGTCAAAACTTCGAAAAAGAGGCGATTCCCGTCTATTCACAGTGGAAATTTCAGCCTCGTAGGGCTTATAGTTTACGAGATACAGCCATTTAAAGATTTCAATTTCGTTTACGTAGTAAAAATAATCAAAACCACCGTCGTTACTATAACTACGATTGTAATTAAAATTTTGAATGAAAACTCTTCTATTTAAAGCATTTTTTCGTAAATTCAGCAAAAACAAAACTTCAAAAAAAGAGGCGATTCCCGTCTATTCACTGTGGAAATTTCAGCCCGTAGGGCTTATAGTTTACGAGATACAGCCATTTAAAGATATTAATTTCGTTTACATAGTAAAAAATAATCAATCTACCGTCGTTACTAAAACTACGAAAGTAATTAAAATTTTGAATGAGAACTCTTCTATATAAAGCATTTTATCCTAAATTCAGCAAAAAATGAGAAAATCCTGGGACAAAACTTCGAAAAAAGTGGCGATTCCCGTCTATTCACTGTGGAAAATTCAGCCTCGTAGGGATTATAGTTCACGAGATACAGCCATTTAAAGATTTCAATTTCGTTTACATATTAAAAAATAATCAAAACTACCGTCGTTACTAAAACTACGATTGTAATTAAAATTTTGAATAAGAACTCTTCTATTTAAAGCATTTTTTTGTAAATTCAGAAAAAATTAGAAAATCCTAGGTCAAAACTTCGAAAAAAGAGGCGACTCCCGTCTATTTACTATGAAAATTTCAGCCTCGTAGAACTTATAGTTTACGAGATACTGCCATTTAGAGATTTCAATTTCGTTTACATAGTAAAAAATAATCAAAACTACCGTCGTTACTAAAACTACGACTGTAATTAAAATTTTGAATGTGAACTGTTCTAATTAAAGCATTTTATCCTAAATTCAGCAAAAAATGACAAAATCCTGGGTCAAAACTTCGAAAAAAGAGGCGACTCCCGTCTATTCACTGTGGAAATTTCAGCCTCGTAGGGCTTGTAGTTCAAAGATACAGCCATTTAAAAATTTCAATTTCGTTTACATAGTAAAAAATAATCAAAACTACCGTCGTTACTAAAACACGACTGTAATTAAAATTTTAAATGGGAACACTTCTATTTAAAGCATTTTTTCGTAAATGCAGAAGAAAATAAGAAAAATCCTAGGTCAAAACTTCGAAAAAAGAGGCGATTCCCGTCTATTCACTATGGAAATTTCAGCCTCGTAGGGCTTATAGTTTACGAGATACAGCCATTTAAAGATTTTAATTTCGTTTACGTAGTAAAAAATAATCAAAACTACCGTCGCTACGAAAACTACGAAAGTAATTAAAATTTTAAATGAGAAATCTTCTATATAAAGCATTTTATCCTAAACTATGCAAAAAATGAGAAAATCCTGGGTCAAAACTTCGAAAAAATAGGCGATTCCCGTCTATTCACTGTGGAAATTTCAGCCTCGTAGGGCTTATAGTTTACGAGATACAGCCATTTAAAGATTTCAATTTCGTTTACATAGTAAATAATAATCAAAATTGAAGTCGCTACTAAAACTACGATTGTAAGTAAAATTTTAAATGAGAACTCTTCTATTTAAAGCATTTTTTCGTAAATTCAGCAAAAAATTAAAAAAACCTAGGTCAAAACTTCGATAAAAGAGGCGATTCCCCTCAATTCACTATGGAAATTTCAGCCTCGTAAGGCTTATAGTTTACGAGATAGAGCTATTTAAAGATTTCAATTTGTTTACATAGTAAAAAATAATCAAAACTACCGTCGTTACTAAAACTACGATTGTAATTGAAATTTTGAATGAGAACTCTTCTATTTAAAGCATTATTTCGTAAATTCAGCAAAAAATGAGAAAATCCTAGGTCAAAACTTCGAAAAAGAGGCGATTCCGTCTATTCACTGTGGAAATTTCAGCCTGTAGGGCTTATAGCTTACGAGATACAGCCATTTAAAAATTTCAATTTCGTTTACATAGTAAAAAATAATCAAAACTACCGTCGTTACAAAAAATACGATTGTAATTAAAAGTTTGATTGAGAACTCTTCTCTTTAAAAGCATATTTTCGTAAATTCAGCCAAAATTGAGAAAATCCTAGGTCAAAACGTCGACAAAAGAGGAGATTTCCGTCTATTTACTATGGAAAACACAGCCTCGTAGGGCTTATAGTTTGCGAGATACAGCCATTTAAAGATTTCAATTTCGTTTACATAGTAAATAATAATCAAAACTGAAGTCGTTACTAAAACTACGATTGTAAGTAAAATTTTAAATGAGAACTCTTCTATTTAAAGCATTTTTTCGTAAATTCAGCAAAAAATGAGAAAATCCTAGGTCAAAACTTCAAGAAAACAGGCGATTCCCGTCTATTCACTCTGGAAATTTCAGCCTCGTAGGGCTTATACTTTACGAGATACAGCCATTTAAAAATTTCAATTTCGTTTACATAGTAAAAAATAATTAAAACTAAAGTCGTTACTAAAACTACGTTTGTAATTAAAATTTTAAATGAGAACTCTTCTATTTAAAGCATTTTTTCGTAAATTCAGCAAAAAATGATAAAATCCTAGGTCAATACTTTGAAAAAAGAGGCGATTCCCGTCTATTTACTGTGGAAATTTCAGCCTCGTAGGGCTTATAGTTGACGAGATACAGCCCTTTAAAGATTTCAATTTCGTTTACATAGTAAATAATAATCAAAACTAAGTCGTTACTAAAACTACGATTGTAAGTAAAATTTTGAATCAGAACTCTTCTATTTAAAGCATTTTTTCGTACATTCAGCAAAAAATGAGAAAATCCTAGATCAAAACTTCAAAAAAAAGAGGCGATTCCCGTCTATTCACTGTGGAAATTTCAGCCTCGTAGGGCATATAATTTACGAGATACAGCCATTTAAAGATTTCAATTTCGTTTACATAGTAAAAAAAAATCAAAACTACTGTCCTTACTAAAAAAAAGATTGTAATTAAAATTTAGAATGAGAACCCTACTATTTAAAGCATTTACTCTAAATTCAGCAAGAAATGAAAAAATCCTCGGTCAAAACTTAGAAAAAAGAGGCGATCCCGTCTATTCACTGTGGAAATTTCAGCCTCGTAGAGCTTATAGTTTACGAGATACAGCCATTTAAAAATTTCAATTTCGTTTACATAGTAAAAAAAATCAAAACTACCGTCGTTACTAACACTACGATTGTAATTTAAATTTTGAATGAGAACTCTTCTATTTAAAGCATTTTTTCGTAAATTCAGCAAAAAATGAGAAAATCCTAGGTCAAAACTTCGAAAAAAAGGCGATTCCGTCTATTCACTATGGAAATTTCAGCTTCGTAGGGCTTATTGTTTACGAGATACAGCCATTTCAAGATTTCAATTTCGTTTACATAGTAAAAAATTATCAAAACTAAAGTCGTTAATAAAACTACGGTTGTAAGTAAATTTCTGAATGAGAACTCTTCTATTTAAAGCATTTTTTCGTAAATTCAGCAAAAAATTAAAAATTTCTTGGTCAAAACTTTAAAAAAAGAGGCGATTCCCGGCTATTCACTGTGGAAACTTCAGCCTCGTAGGGCTTATAGTTTACGAGATACAGCCATTTAAAGATTTCAATTTCGTTTACATAGTAAGAAATAATCAAAACTAAAGTCGTTACTAAAACTACGGTTGTAATCAAAATTTTGAATGAGAACTCATCTATTTAAAGCATTTTTTTGTAAATTCAGCAAAAAATGAGAAAATCCTAGGTCAAAACTTCGAAAAAAGAGGCGATACCCGTCTATTCACTGTGGAAATTTCAGCCTCGTGGGGCCCTTACTTTACGAGATACAGCCTTTAAAGATTTCAATTTCGTTTACATAGTAAAAAATAATCAAAAATTTTGTCGTTACTAGCACTACGATTGTATTTAAAATTTTGAATGAGAACTCTTCTATTTAAAGCATTTTTTCGTAAATTCAGAAAAAAGGAGAAAATTCTAGGTCAAAACTTCGAAAAAGAGGCGATTTCCGTCTATTCACTGTCGAAATTTCAGCCTCGTAGGGCTTATAGTTTACGAGATACAGCCATTTATAAATTTCAATTTCGTTTACATAGTAAAAAATAATCAAAACTACTGTCGTTACTAAAACTACGATGGTAATTAAAATTTTGATTGAGAACTCCTCTATTTAACGCCTTTTTTCGTAATTTCAGCAAAAAATGAAAAAATCCTAGGTCAAAACTTCGAAAAAAGAGGTGATTGCCGTCTATTCACTGTGGAATTTTCAGCCTCCTAGGGCTTATAGTTTACGAGATACAGCCATTTAAAGATTTCAATTTTGTTACATAGTAAAAAATAATCAAAACTAAAGTCGTTACTAAAACTACGATTGTAATTAAAATTTTAATGAGATCTCTTCTATTTAAAGCTTTTTTTCGTAAATTCAGCAAAAAATGAGAAAGTTTTAGGTCGAAACTTCCAAAAAAGAGGCAATTCCCGTCCATTTACTGTGGAAATTTCAGCCTCGTAGGGCCCTTAGTTTACAAGATACAGCCATTTAAGGATTTGAATTTCGTTTACATAGTAAAAAATAATCAAAACTACCGTCGTTACTAAAACTACGATTGTAATTAAAATTTTGAATGAGAACTCTTCTATTTAAAGCATTTTTTCGTAAATTCAGCAAAGGATGAGATAATCCTACGTCAAAACTTCGAAAAAAGAGGCGATACCCGTCTATTCACTGTGGAAATTTCAGCCTCGTGGGGCCCTTACTTTACGAGATACAGCCTTTTAAAGATTTCAATTTCGTTTACATAAAAAAAAATAATCAAATCTAAAGTCGTTCCTAAAATTACGATTGTAATTAAAATTTTGAATGAGAACTCTTATATTTAAGCATTTTTTCGTAAATTCAGCAAAAGATGAGAAAATGCTAGTCAAAACTTGGAAAAAAGTGGCAATTTCCCTCTATTCACTGTGCACTGTGGAAATTTCAGCCTCGTAGGCCCCTTAGTTTACGAGATACAGCCATTTATAGATTTTAATTTCGTTTACATAGTAAAAAATAATCAAAACACTGTCGTTACTAAAACTACGATTGTAATTAAAATTTTGAATGAGAACTCTTCTATTTAAAGCATTTTTTCGTAAATTCAGCAAAAAATGAGAAAATCCTAGGTCAAAACTTCGAAAAAAGTGGCGATTCCCGTCTATTTACTGTGGAAATTTCAACCTCGTAGGGCTTATAGTTTACGAGATACAGCCATTTATATATTTCAATTTCGTTTACATAGTAAAAAATAATCAAAACTACCGTCGTTACTAAAACTACGATTGTAATTTAAATTTTGAATGAGAACTCTTCTATTTAAAGCATTTTTTCGTAAATTCAGCAAAAAATGAGAAAATCCTAGGTCCAAACTTCGAAAAAAGAGGCGATTCCCGTCTCTTCACTGTCGAAATTTCAGCCTCGTAGGGCTTATTGTTTACGAGATACAGCCATTTAAAAATTTCAATTTCGTTTACATAGTAAAAAATAATCAAAACTAAAGTCGTTACTAAAACTACGATTGTAATTAAAATTTTGAATGAGAACTCTTCTATTTAAAGCATTTTTTCGTAAATTCAGCGAATAATGAGAAAATCCTAGGTCAAAACTTCGAAAAAAGTGGCGATTCGGGCATTTATGTGGAAATTTCAGCCTCCGTAGGGCTTATGGTTTACAGATACAGCCATTTTAAAAATTTCAATTTTTTCAATAAATAATAATCAAAACTAAAGTCGTTACTAAAACTACGATTGTAAGTAAAATTTTGAATCAGAACTCTTCTATTTAAAGCATTTTTTCGTTAATTCAGCAAAAAATTAAAAAATCCTAGGTCAAAATTTCGAAAAAAGAGGCGATTCCCGTCTATTCACTGTTGGGAAAATTTCAGCCTGTAGGGCTTATAGTTTGAGATACAGCCATTTAAAGATTTCAATTCTGTTATATGTAAAAATAATCAAAAATTTTGTCGTTACTAGCACTACGATTGTAATTAAAATTTTGAATGAGAACTCTTCTATTTAAAGCATTTTCTCGTAAATTCAGAAAACAGGTGAAAATACTAGGTCAAAACTTCGAAAAAAGAGGCGATTTCCGTCTATTTACTGTCGAAATTTCAGCCTCGTAGGGCTTATAGTTTACGAGATACAGCCATTTATAGATTTCAATTTCGTTTACATAGTAAAAAATAATCAAAACTACTGTCGTTACTAAAACTACGATTGTAATTAAAATTTTGATTGAGAACTCTTCTATTTCAAGCATTTTTTCGTAATTTCAGCAAAAAATGTAAAAAATCCTAGGTCAAAACTTTGAAAAAAGAGGCGATTCCCGTCTATTCACTGTGGAATTTTCAGCCTCGTAGGGCTTATAGTTTACGAGATACAGCCATTTAAAGATTTCAATTTCGTTTACAGAGTAAAAAATAATCAAAACTACTGTCATTACTAAAACTACGATTGTAATTAAAATTTTGAATGAGAACTCTTCTTTATAAAGCTTTTTTTTGTAAATTCAGCAAAAAATGAGATAGTTTTAGGTCAAAACTTCGAAAAAAGAGGCAATTACCGTCTATTCACTGTAGAAATTTCAGCCTCGTAGGGCTTATAGTTTACGAGATACAGCCATTTAAAGATTTCAATTTCGTTTACATAGTAAAAAATAATCAAAACTAAAGTCGTTACTAAAACTACGATTGTAATTAAAATTTTGAATGAGAACTCTTCTATTTAAAGCATTTTTTCGTAAATTCAGCAAAGGATGAGATAATCCTACGTCAAAACTTCGAAAAAAGAAACAATTCCCGTCTATTCACTGTTAAAATTTCAGGCTCGTAGGGCTTATAGTATACGAGATACAGCCATTTAAAGATTTCAATTTCGTTTACATAGTAAAAAATAATCAAAAATAAAGTCGTTACTAAAACTACGATTGTAATTAAAATTTTGAATGAGAACTCTTCTTTTTAAAGCATTTTTGCTTAAATTCAGCAAAAAATGAGAAAATTTTAGGTCAAAACTTCGAAAAAAGTGGCGATTCCTGTCTCATCACTGTGGAAATTTCAGCCTCGTAGGGCTTATAGTTTACGAGATATAGCCATTTAAAATTTCAATTTCGTTTACATAGTAAAAAATAATCAAAACTACTGTCGTTATTAACACTACGTTTGTAATTAAAATTTTGAATGCGAACTCTTCTATTTAAAGCATTTTTTCGTAAATTCAGCAAAAAAAATTAAAAAATCCTAGGTCAAAACTTGAAAAAGAGGCGATTCCCGTCTATTCACTGTGGAAATTTCAGCCTCGTAGGGCTAACACTTTACGAGATACAGCCATTTAAAAATTTCAATTTCGTTTACATATAAAAAAATTATCAAAACTATCGTCGTTACTAACACTACGATTGTAATCAAAATTTTGAATGAGAACTCTTCTATTTAAAGCATTTTTTCGTAAAGTCAGCAAAAAATGAGAAAATCCTAGGTCAAAACTTCTCTGAAAAAGAGGCGATCTGCTCATTTACTGTCGAAATTTCAGCCTCGTAGGGCTTATAGTTCACGAGATACAGCCATTTAAAGATTTCAATTTCGTTTACAGAGTAAAAAATAATCAAAATTAAAGTCGTTACTAAAACAACGATTGTAATTAAAATTTGAATGAGAACTCTTCTATTTAAAGCATTTTCTCGTAAATTCAGCAAAAAATGAGAAAATCCTAGGTCAAAACTTCGAAAAAAGTGGCGATTTGCGTCTACTTACTGTCGAAAATTTGACTGTAGGCTTAAAGTTTACGAGATACTATTTAAAGATTTCCACCGGTTTAGCATAGTAAAAATAATCAAAACTAAAGTTGTTACTAAAACTACGATTGTAATTAAAATGAATGAGAACCTTCTAAAGTTTTTTCGTGAATTCATAAAAATGAGAAAGTTATAGGTCAAAACTTTCAAAAAAGAGGCAATTCCCGTCTATTCACTGTGGAAATTTCAGCCTCGTAGGGCCCTTAGTTTACGAGATACAGCCATTTAAATATTTGATATTCGTTTACATAGTTAAAAATAATCAAAACTACCGTCAAACATTACTAAAACTACGATTGTAATGAAAATTTTGAATGAGAACTCTTCTATTTAAAGCATTTTTTCGTAAATTCAGCAAAGGATGAGAAAATCCTCTACGTCAAACCCTCTGAAAAAAAGAGGCGATTCCTGCTCATCCACTGTGGAAATTTCAGCCTCGTAGGGCTCCTCTACTTTACGAGATACAGCCTTTTAAAGATTTCAATTTCGTTTACATAGTAAAAAATAATCAAAACTACCGTCGTTACTATAACTACGATGGTAATTAAAATTTTGAGTAAGAACTCTTCTATTTAAAGAATTTTGTCGTAAATTCAGCAAAATGAGTAGAAAACTGGCCAAACTTAAAAGAGCATTCCTGTCTATTCACTGTGGAAATTTCTAGCCTGTAGGGTCTTTAGTTTACGAGATACAGCCATTTAAAGATTTCAATTTCGTTTATATAGTAAAATATTAACTAAAACTAATGTTACTAAAACTATTGATTGTAATAAAATTTTGAATGAGAACTTCTAATTTAAAGCATTTTTTCAAAATTCAGCAAAAATGAAAAATCCTAGGTCAAAATCTTTCTGAAAAAGAGGCGATTCCTGCTCATTCACTGTGGAAATTTCCAGCCTCGTAGGCCCTTTACTTTAATATATACAGCCCTTTAAAGATTTCAATTTCTGCTTACAGTAAAAAAATAATCAAACTACTCAATGTTACTAAAACTACGATTGTAATTAAATTATAAGAACTTCTTCTATTTAAAGCATTTTTCGTAAATCTAGCAAAAATGAGAAAATCCTAAGTCAAACTTCTGAAAAAGAGGCGATTCCTGTCTTCTCACTGTGAAATTTCCCAGCCTCGTAGAGCCCTTTAGTTTATGAGATACAGCCATTTAAAGATTTCAATTCTTTTTCTATATAGTAAAAAAAATAATCAAAACTACTGTCAGCATTAAAACTACGATTGTAATTAAAATTTTGAATGAGAACTCTTCAATTTAGCATTTTTTCAAATTCAGCAAAAATGAGAAAACTGTAGGTCAAAACTTCTGAAAAAAAGAGGTTATCCCTGTCTATTCACTGTGGAAATTTCAGCCTCTGTAGGGCCCTACTTTACGAGATATTACAGCCTTTTAAAGATTTCAATTTCGTTTACATAGTAAAAATAATCAAACCACTGTCGTTACTAAAACTACGATTGTAATTAAAATTTTGAATAAGAACTTCTATTTAAAGCATTTTCTCGTAACAGCAAAAATGAGAAATCCTAGGTCAAACTTCTCGAAAAAGGATTCCGTCTATTCACTGTGGAAATTTCAGCCTCGTAGGGCCCCATTTACGAGATACAGCCTTTTAAAGATTTCCCAATTTCGTTTGTTATAGTAAAAAATAATCAAAACTACTGTCGTTACTAAAACTACGATGCAATTAAATTTTGAGTAAGAACTTCAATTAAAGCATTTTTCAAAATCGGCAAAAATGAAAAACTTAGGTCAAAACTTCGAAAAAGAGGCGATTCCTGGGTTCATTCACTGTGGAAATTTCCAGCCTGTAGGGCCCTTACTTTACGAGATACAGCCTTAAAGATTTCACCTTCGTTTACATAGTAAAAATAATCAAAACTACTGTCGTTACTAAAACTACGATTGTAATTAAAATTTGAATAAGAACTTCTTCATTTAGCATTTTCTCGTAAATTCCAGCAAAATGAGCAAAATCCTAGTCAAAACATCGAAAAGAGGCGATTCCTGCTCATCACTGTGAAATTTCAGCCTCGTGAGGCCCTTACTTTATTGAGATACAGCCTTAAAGATTTCAATTTCGTTTACATAGTAAAAATAATCAAAACTACTCAATGTTGCTAAACTACGATTGTAATTAAAATTTTGAGTAAGAACTCTTTCTATTTAAAGCATTTTTTCGTAAATTCCGCAAAAAATGAGAAAATTCTAGGTCAAAACTCTCTGAAAAAAAGAGGCGATTCCTCGTCTATTCACTATGGAAATTTCCGCCTCGTAGCCCTTAGTTTACGAGATACAGCCATTTAGTGATTTCAATTTCGTTTACATAGTAAAATAATCAAAACTAATGTCGTTACTAAAACTACGATTGTAAATAAAATTTTGAATGAGAACTCTTCAATTTAAAGCATTTTTTCGTAACCAGCAAAAATGAAAAAATCCTAGGTCAAATTTTCGGAAAAAAAGAGGCGAATCCCGTCT